>JANSTX010021440.1:0-14489 GCA_027564355.1 Penthetria funebris
ACAACCGAAATGATGAAAATGTAATGGAAATTGAAAGGAAAATTGTACATATTTGTTATTTATATTTGATGGAATATATGGGTTTTTATTATGGTTACCTGGCGTATATTTGAAATATGATTGAAGTACATAATAATGAAGTCAATAACTTTGATTGTATGCCGATGCTTTATATTTTAATGACAATTATAGATTTATGATCATTATGGACCATCAAATATATTGGTATGTATGTGGAGCGAAAAGGTTCATATAGGTACTTCGTTAGTAGTTATGAAAATACACTGAATTAGGTTGTAAATGTATTTTAACGCTAACAGACTGACAGATCGCTACATCAAAATCATAAAAATATAATTATGTATCTAGAATCATGAATATTCACTTAATACTTAGTGCCTATATTTTTCGTGGTGCTAAACAATTAATACGAATCAATGTTCCAACAATAGCAAGAAAAATTAATATTATTACAGTTGAATTACACCAATTGTCTTAAATATCTCTGAAATATAATATCTCCATAATGCATTGCATGCAATGTACTCAATTTTGAAATAAAACTGAAAACACAAGGAACAAAATAATTTGCCAGAAGCAAGAGATTATCGATATCTCTTCACACAAAGTGAGACGCATTTAACGTTGCTTGAAGATCCAAAGATAAATGCAGATATATTACTAACCGTCGAATTTACAGTGCCACTGTATCTTATATTCGACCAAAATGGAAGAAGGAATAGTAGGCAAGTGTAAAACAAATCAATTTTGATCTACCCAAAATGAAAATAATAAAATTTAACATAAAACTGCAGATTTTTATATGAAACTGTAATTAAATAAAATACAAACATAATAATGGCACATTATTAAATTATTTTCATGTTTTTGAAAACTTTAAGGTTACAATATTTAATTAAATAAATTGCCATAATAAAAATCATAATTAAATAATTAAAAACCGTACTGATATAATATATTGTACAAAATTGTCCTAAACGCTATTAAAATTATTATTTTACATAGACACATAACCGTATAATAATAGCACAGTTTCAAGTGAAAATCCCCAAAAAAGGAAAATTATACTCGTATATATAAATTTTCATCAGGACTGAAAGAAAAGCGCATTTATATTATATAAGCAATTACCATGTACACTTTCTGCAAATACAGTGTACAGAAAGCACAGTGTGACGACAAAAGTTATGTTAAAAGTGAAACATTTACTGCCACAATAATGTACCATAACAACTGATTTTAAAATAAAATAAGGAATTCCATAAGTACAGGATTTCTGGCGCAATTATGTAGGTTAAACATAAAAGGGGCTGATTTTTTTTTTTTTCGTTAATGTTTTTATACTAGGAAAAATAACATTATTTTCATTGTTAATGTTTCATGGTATGGAAACAGACAATTCTTTCAAAACTTTTTTGACAATATAATAAATTGAATAAGTTGTAAGATCCTTTACTCATATTTAATAGTATATACATCATATTTATTGCATAGCCCTGTAATGAAGTGTAATTGATCAATGATTAAAACAATTAAATAGGATATGGATGTTAAATATACATAAAATTGAAGATCAACATTTTCAGTACCATTTGAGTATACTAATGAATATAGACACGCCTTGTTAGTTTGATAGCGAACTTCTGCATTAACATCTTGATAGCTGCCTGTTTCTGCACCCAAGCAAACGAAGCTCATGACATGATCAATTGGTATATTACGACTTATTTGCATCTTATTAGTTCTTTGGCTATAACAATTGATTTTGTTTTCATGGTAGATATCAACATGTTTAAGCTTATAGTATCTTTTTTAAATGCAAATAATAGACGTTGTAAATCGTTCTCATTTTCTGCAATTAGAACAGCATTGTCACATTCGATAACCAACATGACAATTGGTGTATTGTATTCAATGGACTTCTCTACAAGTTGTCGTAATTTAAACATTGAATTAATAGTTGATCTGTTCTTTCTGAAGCCATTGCGTTTATCGTAAGTCTTAGTTTTTGACGTGATAAAATCGCCCATAATTTTAGTGAAGAGTTTCTGAACAGCACTTAATAAAGTAATATACGAAGATAAATTCTCGTAGTTTTTACTGTTCTTAAATATATGTATTGTTACACTAGTTCTCCAATCTGTGGGTATCTGTTTACGTTCAAGTAATTTATTGAACAATTTAATAATCTCAGTATTTAGGTTGTCTCCAAAACTCAGTGCCCTCGTATGTATCAGATGAAACTCTTGTTTGTTTGTAAATAAATTTTGGAAATGCGTAACCCATGCTTCAGCTGATACTGATGAATTGCGAATATATTAATTTACAGGTTTCTTTTTATTTCTGAGAAAGTTACAAATTTTACTTTGTCCACCATACAAATCACGTTCCATGTTTTTACTAAAACGGTTCCAGTATTCTACTGTAAACCATGGTTTAATGTTGTGTTTTGCATGAATTTAAGCTTGCCTTCGTCAAATCGCTTTATAGGTTGCATTATTAATATTTTCTTTTAACTTGAACCATGCCTCTTCGATGTAATCTACATCGTTGATAGAATTGTTCTTGATTTTAAATTGTAATCTGTTCTCATATAGTTGACTCATGTTTGGATCAATAATAGATTCAATATTTTCTTTTTTATATTACCTACAGCCCTTGGTTTTAGTAATTTTGCAATTATTCTTATCTTACAGAGAATAAGTAAATGATTCGTAAGTACATTATCAGAAGAAAGATCTGTTACTTTCAAAATTCGTCAGGGATGAAAACTTCTACCGACTTATTCAAAAGTAAAACCTATCAATTACATGTTTCACCTTAAATTCTATTTACTTATTGTTTGAAGATATTTTTGCTTATTTAATATGATATTTGTACGGCATAAAAGATATTGTCTTGACGTTAAAATCTTAATCTTTTATAGGTTTGCTTAACCCTTATTCTTTCGATCTCTGATATTATTTTATATTCATAAAATTAATGGCAAGTTGATAAGAACAGATAACTATCTGGTAATTAAATTTGATTTCACATTAGACTAATTTCTTCAACTTCAAGATAGCGTTAATTGTCAAAACGCTATCGACATTTCTTTACATTATGATTTTATATCTTAAAATATATTATAATACAATGTCGACTCTACTAATGGAAATCATTGACTTATTTTCGAAAATCTTAAGAATTCAATTTAATTTATTCTATACTTTTTATGTGGACATATAAAAGAATTTAATTTCTAATAAGGTTTCCCACTCACATAATAGTACAAGCAAAGTACTGATGATATTCCACAGTGTTCATATAGAATTTTCTATTTTCCATCTTTCAATAAAATTCTATTCACGTAAAATAATATGTGGAAAGTTTTAATTTCAAATAGTACATTTTTCTCTTCTATTATGTAGAACTTGAAAATTCTTAAAATGTATGTACAAGTATAAGGATAAAGAATAATTAAATTAAATCAATTAAATATACACTGAATTTAATAAGATCTAATTAATGTACTTTGATTAGTCCAAATCCAAAGAAAATCTTAATTATATGTATACAGACTAAGAAAGTTCTGACTTCTTTCATCCTCATCTGTCATACTGCCTCTTTCTCTTTTATCCTGTTGGAATTTTACTTCGATATATAGAATCCATTATACGTATGTGTATATGTGTACAGGATTCCTGAATATTTCCCTAATTTAATATACCATTGATTTTGTATTCAATTTTTTTTTTTCCTTTTCTTTTTCCCTTACTTTTCTATTTATTACAACATATTTATTTAGGTGTAATATACCATTTTCTTTTATCTTCTGAACACATGATTCTGTTTGTCCCTATATTTATATATATATAAAAGCTATATAGTGAAATTTTATATATATAAGCATATCCTGAAATTCTCTACGATATATTCATTTGAGGCAAGACATTCTTGTCACGTAATTCTTTTAATTTGGAAGTACAAAGTGAAAACGAAATGAAATAGCACAAACCTGCATAATTAAATATTATTGAAATAAATGAAAAGAAAAACGAAAGAACGATTTGTGTATTTATTTTTATTCTATTAACAATTTTTTGCATTGAGTTTTATTTAATTTTTGTAGAGAAAAATGAATATGAAAATTTACCACTCCAACCGGAAATGTCCATCAACCACAAAAATATAGAACAGTAATATTTACCTATAATAGTAAAGAATGAAAAGTATGAATATTATTTCATATACTCCTATACATTTCATTGGATTTGAGATTTTTGTGAAAATGCAACTCAAATAAATGCAACTCAAATAAAAATACAATATAGTAAAATATGATATGCACATAATTTTTCAAATCAAGAAAAAAAAAAACAGAATTTAGTTTTACAATTCCATAGGGAAATGCACCAATGGAAACTATACCGTCAGAGTTGTGCTGAGATTCAGAGTAAAAAAAACTTAGTGAATAGTCAAGGAAAATTTGTTGAAAATAAGAATTACATTTTTTTGTGGAAAATGCATGGGTAGCAATGGTAGGTAGTTTTTCCTCTAAACTATTGCAAAATGCATGAATGCGCTTTGAAATGTACACTGTTCATATTATACCATATTAAATATTGCACCACTAGTATAAATGCACACAATTTATAAAAGAATGGTTGCAATATATGGGCATTATATGTATAGGGACATGTATATGCATATAACATGAAAAATTAGCAATTAACTTAAATAATGGTTCTTTTACTTTGTTAACTTTTATAACACTTTATAAAATTATAATAAATAGAATAAAATTATGTATGTTATTATATGTGTATGCAAGTGATTGTAAAGTGTTAAATAATTTTAAAACCATGGAGGAACAAAGTATATATCATTACATGGTGCATGTGGTTTTCTCATATAAAATACAATTATGATTTATGCTTAAGTGGATGTTAAATTAAAATCTTGTTTCAGAATGTACTTTTTGTACAAGTACATATAATTAAAAAATTAACAAAATCATTTTCTATCAAATGTATAGAACAATTCTATAAAGTAAGGTATTATATTCTAACAATCAGAACTAGACAAACAAATTAAATTATTAATTTCCGAAAAATATTCAATTATGTTATAATTTCTATCCCATTTTTGATGACTGTAGTATTACGCATATTGATCATAGACACTCTGCTTTAGACAAATTGGAAGATTCTCTTTCAATATGTGACTCAGTTTTCTAAATGATAGCCCTCCAAGATTAATATGTTGTAAAATCTCATACTTTTGGTTGTCTTTACCAATGATTAAAGTCTACTCAAATTACTTGTATTTAGTCACCTTCTCAATAGCACAACCTTTAACAATAATTTATTGGCTAAATTCTGTGCTTGTTATAATATTTTAGTTATTGAAATATTCATCGTAAATTATTTTGCCTTTCACCATATCAACATTCAAACACCGTTTACTCTAATAAAAGATTATAAATATTATTATTATATACATATGTTCTAAGGTTTCTAATGTTTCGGTGATTCAAATTCAAATTCAAAAATCCTTTATTACATTAAATATAATACAGTTACAGTAGTACATGATGCATTTAGAGTTTACAGCGCATCGGTCCCATATGCTTATTGTAAGCTTAGTGTTCATAGTGTGTCCAAAGGTTAATTGATGGAAGTGTTTACTGTGGGGGAGTTAAAAATAAATCGGATCTTATGCTGGGAAAAATGATTGGTAAAACCAGTTTTCTATTGAAATAGGAAAGGAGGTGAAGTATTGAGGGATTGAAAAGAGGAAGAATGCAGAAAGCTTTCCGAGGTGTGTCATGCCGTTTTCGGTGGCTCGACTAAGGTGTTAATTTATGAAACAATGTCATTGTTGGAGCAATACTTAAACAGATAGATTTCGGTGATATTGTATCACTGTTATGTTTCCATAGAAGAAAAGCTTTCTCATGGTATATGAAAATCAGAATCAATTTCATTTTATATTCATTACATTTTTCAATAATATTACATAGTTTATGCAGATGATCGATAGTACTGGAACCAGTTCCAAATCCAACCTGTAATGTTAAAAATAAAATTTATTTGTAAGGCTTTTTGTGACAATTTTAGTAAGTTTATATAATGGAACTGGTTTTGTTGTTTTGTCTCAACTGGATGTCGATTTCAGGTTGAATATTCCCAACCAGATTCAAGTGTAGTGTGAATTGTGTAAAAATAGATTAGATTTATGCATCTACTAAATTATTAGGGAAATAAAAGAATTGGCAAGAATACAGTAGAGTTGTATCAATGGTTATATCGCCAAATGTCCCCCGACATAAAAAATTGAGATAATGCTTACTGTATTCAATATTCATTGATATATAATACATAAAATTGAATTAATTAAAAATATATGTATATATATAATTCATTTCCTTTGACAGAATTTTCTTTCCTTTTTATTCTAAACCTTCATTGATTTCTTGGAAAATTAAGCGAATATAAATGAAAACCCGGAAGAAAATCTATAAATGTTTCATTGTCCCAATTTTTTTTTTGTACTATTATACATGAAATGATGTTAAATACATTTTCTCTATTCAAACAGGAATATCACAGGAACAACAAAAAAAAAAAGGTGTAAAATGTAATTTTTTATTTATACAAAACCTTTTTCGTCTTTGACACACTGATACTTTGCATATAATAAAGAAATCAATAGAAGTTAAAAGGTAACAAAATATAACTTTTCCCTTTAAGTCAGACAAGACATTTGAGTTTTTTTTTTTTTTTCCTTATTTACATTTTATCACAGAAAAAGTTACAATATTGTTATTATTTCTGGGATTTTCTTCGAAAAGAATTTATTTTAGTATTAATTCAGAAAGAAAGGGTAGTTTGGTATGTACTATGAGTAAGTGATATCATACCAAATGACAAGTGTAATAATGTAGATGATGATGTGCTTTATACTTACATAGAAAATGTTATAGGAATTTCATTTTGAACCTAAAAAATAAAATTCAAAAGAAACAAAACCTTATCACTTCAAGGTGTTATAAAAAGTCTGCTCTTAAGCCTTCAATGTGTCAAAAATAGGAACAGAATTTGAATTAGATTCTATTTCATATATGTAATGTGATGTTACATTTATGATTTGACTCTTTAGTTAGGGTAAATAAACTGAAAAAGCAAACTGAGCTTTGGAATGTCTTGATAGATATAGCTCATGGTCTTAAGATCAATACATCAAAGACAAAACTAACAAAAAATCTATAAGTATGTGAGATCTTTATATACAGTCGACGGTGATAAAAATACATGTAATCGAAGACTTCTAATATTTGAGAAAGTTTCAACAATTATTGTTTTCGTACAACAGGTGTAAAGTTCAACATACAGAAATATATACGGCAAATAAATGGTATCCTGAATAAAGTCTGTTGGTCGTCATAAATTTTGGAAAAACATCAAGTTGTGCTTCTGTAAAACTAACTGTTAATTGTGGTGATGAATAGAGCCTTACCTTTTACCTCTATGAGGTGTCACTTGAATATCCGAAATGTTGTTGGAAAAAAATATGAACAGTAATCTGGATGGCTGCTAATTTATGCAACACTCTACTGAAATACCGAATGTCTATTGTGAATAGTTATGCATCGTATTAAGATTGATACCATGATTTGTTAGAGTTCATTCCCATGTTATTAGTTCTAAACAAAGTTTAGATTTGTATATCTATAACTATTATAACTTATTGGAAAGAAGCTACTCTGATTAAGCAGCGATTGATTATTCAAATGATTTTTTCTTAACCATTTCCAAACATTAAATAAACAATAATTTATTTATTCTTTTAACATTGTCAATCATATGACAATCAGCTGAAAGTATAGCTAACATTTGGAAAATTCACTTTATAAATTAATGAAAATTTATAATCCAATTTTCGTGAAAACAGTCACAAGCACACTGAATAAAATATGAAATAATTTACAATGAATAATTCTCGCCATTAAAATTTCTTTCCAAAAATTAATTTAAATGGTAATTAATTTTTCTTTTTAATTTTTAACCACAAAAAAGAAAATTACACATTATGAAAACGCAATTTTCATTTATACATACATATAAACGTGCACAGCCCAACCAAAAGGAAAATCATTTTCCAACAAATGTTTCTTTCCTTTTTGTATATTCTTATGGTTTAATGCTCGTATATTATCAAAAGTGATGAAACTTAATATTTTATCATGAGTCAACATTTTTATAGCACAGGAATATAATAATATCTTCCTCCATAATCCTGCGGAAAAATCAGTAAAAAAAAAAAATATTGCGTTTAAAATGAGATTAATTTTCCGGTTGCGTAACCTCAATAAAAAATGAAATTTTATTAATTTATTATTCCACAACGAGTCAAAAAAAAAACAAGAAACAACCTACCACCACCCTAAAGGATAGGAAAATTTATTTTGAAAATATTATAAGAAAAGAAAATATTGTTTTTCTTCTATTGTTAGGGAATTTTCAAAAGAAAAAAAAAAAAACAGGAAAATTATTATATTCGTGGTAATGTTAGACGAATGAGAGTATTAAGAAGTCTTCAATATTGGGATGACATATAAGGCAAATAGGAAAATTTTGTATGTGAATTATTTCAGGTGTTTATATGTTTATTATTGTAATTTTTTTTTTCTGTTAGAAACTGATTTATTCTAATTTTATGAATATATTCATTTCGAATGTTTTAAATATATACGAGTAGTTAAAAAAATCAAGCAAATTTAAATATTTTCATTCCTTCAATTGAAATCAAAATAATACTGTGATTAAATGCAGTAAATTTGAGAAAATTCTGAACATTTACATTAATAATAAATAATATTAATACAGAAATAACCCTTTTACATCTGAATATTAAATGGAATGAACAAAATACCAGAGCAAAATATAAAGGACATAAAATAACTGATATTTGCATATATTTTGTGATGCACTGAGGAAAAGTAAAAAAAAAATATCTAAAGAAAATATACATGTGAAAGATATTGGTAAAATTGATGAAATAATTTTTAAAACATTTTGAAAAACATTCATCATTAAATGGACATAGACAGGAATTCTTAGACTGAACTATGTAAAAAATTTAGGGAGAAAAATATCGACGTATTTTTAATTAAAAAACTATTATTAAATAAAGGCAGTATATGTACAATTTGAGGATCTGGTGAGATTGTCTTTTGCATTTCATTACTATTCTATTACTATTCTTATAACTTTGCTTTGCATTAGCAACATTTCATGGAAAAAATAGAAACATCAAAAGGGATACAACTAATGATATAATTGAGATACTATTGTACAATATATTACACTTCTTACCAAGAGACATAAAAATTGGACTAAGAAACAGGTCGCATAGGTAATTTACCTTGCATCAACAGACTGCAATGGAAAAAATTGTTACATCATACCATCTCTAATGGTAGATGCAGTGATTCAGAACATTCAAAATTGATGCAATAACATAGAGTAATAGGAGTATGGTACTGATGAAATTTGATGCAAATTTTATTAACTGTTTCTAACCCCAAAATCAAGAATAGAATCAAATTCTAATATTTAATTTAATATTTAGTTCTAATTTTTAAAATTGAATACGATTCATCTTATCCTCCAAAGCTATTCATGACATTTTTCTTATACACACGATAAAATCATAGAAAAACATGAAATATACATGAGAAAGAAGTTGCTCAACACTAATCCCTCATCAATTTGATTTCAATCGCTATAATACTACATAAATAAATGATAAATCATAAATTATCGATATTTATACCAAATACCGATGACAATCTTCTTCTATATCATGTCAAACAAACTATTTCAATAAAAGTAATTCAATTTAGTTGTGCAAGTTTTCTTTTTTTTTTTTTTTTGCAATTTCCTCGACACCTAGAGAGAAGAAACAAATAGCATATAAATATTTAAGTTCCATATTGTAACATAAATTTATTCCTGTGACACTATTTTATAAAATGTTGTGAAAATTGTATAAATTTTTATTTATTTATGTATGTTACATAAAATTTTATTCAATAAATCACTGTTTTTCTCTTCCTAAAGAATGAAAATATATACACCCTGTTTTTTCGTTAGATATTTATGCAAGTTTAGTTCTTTAGAAACGGTGTGAAATAATAATTTTGTTTAAAATAAACTATTGCTGTTAATAGTAAGCAATTTTTGTAAATAAAACCATAGAAGAAAGGTATTATCATATGAATAAATTATTCAAAATTAAAAGATATATATATATATAAAAGTCTTGTCTCTATTTTTAAACAAAAAGATGCAATGAAATATCAGATTGTTTGTGATAAACCAGCCTAGTTCTTAGCAACATTTAGCAAGTTCTGAATTCGTTAGTTGGTATCAATGGTGTTCTGCGAAATACCAAACTGAGCAAATGGCAATCATTTTCGCAATAAATAAATAATATTGTGTTATCTAAAATAAGGGAGAATATAAACAAAATTATAATTAACAATATTAATGCAATGAATGATCATCGTTGATATTTTAATTTTAATTAACAATAGCATATTATGTGGCCATATAGTAGACACTAAAAAAGAGGAACATCTATAATAGTATGCAAAAGTAGTAGTAACTCATCTCACATTTATACTATATGATAGAGTCACTTGAAAAGACAGACTGTAAAGTCACATCTAGTAAGTCTCTTTAGAGAAAAAATTACGAGTAGCAATATCGGAAAGTATACTTGGTGGTGGGATACGGAACAATATCACGATATAGAAAACATCATACAAAATTTGGCAAAGAACTTGTTTTAGTGTCGATTTAGAAAGGCATAAAATAGCAAAATCGAAAGTAAGAAGGACATTAGCTATTGCTAAAACTAGAACTACAAATGAGCTATTAAACATCTTCGGATTAGCGATCAAAGTGACCTATACAAAATTGCTACAAAAATGCCATTAAATCCGTAAAATATGAGAGTGGATGTTATGATTACTGACAGAGAAGTAAATAATAGGTGGATACCTTCTAAATGATGAATATTCTCATCAGTAGATTTTTTATTAATCAAATCTATTTATTGGGTCAGTCAATGCAAATAATCCACTGAAAATCAAAACTGCTGTAAAAAGGATTAATCGAAATAATGTGGTTGGTTCAGATGACACCACATCTTGGAAATATCTGAATGATTTTAGTTGTCAATGGGCAGCTAATTTAATTTAACTCAGACGAAGAAAATAAAGAAGGTTGTATACCTTCTTTATTTTCTTCGTCTGTGTTAAATTGAATTTGCTGCCCATTGATACAGAATGGTTATAAAATCAATGGAATGATACTCACTCTTAACACACCTTAAAAATATGGAACAGTATTTTAAACACAAAACTCATTGATATAAGTAGAAGATAAATAATGAATGACCAGAAAAGGAAGATGAAATTTAAATTTACTAGAAAACATTCTTGACCGTCCGACCTTAATGGTTTTTAGAGTATCGAATTATTTATCGTAAATTATGTTATCAATACTAAATAAATAAATGTAGGTTAAAAAAGTCATGGAAGATTTCCATTTCCGTACTGAAATCAGTAAAGCCTACAAAAAAAAAAAAAAAAACAAAAAAATTATCCTACCATAAAAAACTATACTATATCTTAATTTATAAATTTATCTTAAGGTATTACAGATTTAAAAAAGTAACTACTTATAACTAAGGAAAGGATATAAAAGAAATAAAATAAGAGAAAACAAAAAAAAAAAAAAATTAGAACACACAATAAAAATTACAACCTCTTTTACCTTTGCACCCTCAAGAAGAAAACGGAAAACTTTTCACAAAATGAAATGTTTCCTAAACGCCTAAAGGGTACATCGTCATGATAAAACTTTTGAACGTGAGAAATATTTGGCTTTTTTTTTTTTACTCCTAAACAATTCCATCCTCATAAACCTACATAATGAATATGCCTATATATATATAGATGCACATAAGATATAACTAAAATATAATTTATCTGTATGGATAGTAGAGATATATCGCAGCTTATTTGTTATCCAAGACATATTTTGATAAAATTCCATATAAAATACTTTGGGGTTTTTGAAAAACTTTTCTTTTATTGAACATTTATAAGAGTAATTTGAATTAGATTTAAATGGCTTAAGGATATTAAATTACCAACAGTTAAATCTAATGTTAATTTAGATAAGATAAAAGTTTACATATAATTTTCGATTTATAGGTTTATTACATAATATTATAATATATCCTTAATAACACACTATATGTATATATATATATATATATATATAGCATTTATGATGATGAATTTTCATTAGCGTATGTTCTACATATTTTCCGTAAATATTCTCTTGAATGAAAGGACATAATTTTTCGTCTGGAAAATATTTATGGTATGTTCCAGCATATATACATGGAATATGAAAATAATCAAACAAATCTTATAATACAATTTCTGTATATATATATATATTTGTATGTATAACAACAAATAATAAAAATCTATGGATAAAATATAAATGCCGATAAAGATTATTTCTGTTTGTGCGGATATGAATAGGTCCAATCAGTAACGTAAATGAGAAATCTTTTCAAACTTTCGGCAGTTATGGCATTTATATATCTCTCAGAATTTGCTAAAGAAAAATCTTTTCGAAAAAGAAAAATAGAAAAATTGGAAAAAAAAAAAAATAAAAGAAAAAATAACTAGAGGGATGGAAAAACTTGTGAATCAGCAGTTAAGAAGTTATTTGGGAGATTAATATAAGTATAAGTAAAATTGTTTGAGCAAGATATTAAATAAATTCAAAGATTGGATGAAGTCGAAAATTAAAAGAATTTTTGTACATATATAAAAGAAGTTATACTATGACCCGCTGCCGCATTTCATATATAAAAACACAATAATATGAAATAATAATATTTATGGAAATTAGATTTTGTTTTGATGAGATAATAATTGTGGATGTGTATAATATATACGAGTATTTGTTTAATAACCAGATACAAAAAAAAAAAAAAACTTTACTTCATCCCAAGTTAAGGCAAGAGATTTACAGATTAATTTAATATCTCATAAACACATAAATATTATTTTTTTTTTTATTTTCTAGCTATATAGTAAGATAATCGAAGAGGAAAGTTAATATAGGAAGAATAAAATACCAGAAGTTTTAGCTGATAACTTCATTTAAATTTACAGAATTATAAAAATAGGGCGACACTACACGATATTAAATTATGTCATTGAAAATATGCAAGGAACATCAAAAATATTAACCAAAATGACATTTTAAGATTTTGAAATGAAAATTTTTCGAATCATTTAGATTTTGTTATTGAGATATTCTTCATCTTATCAAAATGCATATCGTTTATACACCCTCTATGTGGCATCTAAAATTACACTACAATTTCCGATAACTCTACTTGCTGATTTAAATGACACAACTGTAAACAGCATATTGACGTATTTGTTCGTGACCCATTATTTAACCTTGCCCAGTCACAAATAAACTATCTTAAGAATTCAAATAACAGATTGTTAGATCTGATACTATCGTTGTATCAATCAGATCAAGTAATTTCACACTAAAACATAAAAACTTTCATTATAAATCATTGAGAATTGATTTAGATGTTGATGTGAAATAAATAAAAGGATAATTCTAAAAATACTTTGTTTAACCATCAGTAGTTCATGTATAATATCTATTTTTTCGATTTTATCAACATAAAGCGAAAAATATGGGGATACCCGTCGATGATCTGACATATAACACTGTAAGTGCATAAAATATGAGGAACATATTCAGTAGTATTCAATACTACATGTACCACATTTGAAACTATTGCTAGTTAGATTAGACAGCGCGTACTTCATTTTCTTGGCAAAATACTTTTTGTATATGCTGCACCATAAACGAATTTTCACTGAACAATCTGCAATAATATTATGGCTGGAAATAGTTGTCTCTATTAACAACTACACCCTGATTTCAGTTTTTCAGATTTTCAAATTCAATTCAATAGTATATGGAAGAATAGTTCTCTGTATTAACCAACTACAAAATGATTTTAGTTTTTCAAATTTTCTAAATTCAATATTGTATTTGGATGATAACTTCATGTAACAGCAGTACATGCCAGTAATTGGGAAGGAGAATCTTTAATTCTATTGAAATTTGTTGGAATTATTATTTAAAGAAACTAACAACTTAATATTTGTCATCCGTTAAAAAGGGATATAAAATTCGTTTTTTTTTTTTCAAATCTAAAAGAAGTAAATAATAATAGTTTGCTATTCAATTGTAAGATCATATTTTTAAGATGATTTCATGCTGTGAGAAAATTGTTAAGATACTTTTATTATTTAATCAAAGTAGAAAATATTCTATATATTTATAGCCATAAAATCT
>JANSTX010021451.1:0-15969 GCA_027564355.1 Penthetria funebris
AATATAAAATGTTTATTGTATTGAATTAAATTCATAACTTTATATTAAACGCTTGAATTTGATGAAACCGAATGAAAACTCAATTACAAATCTCGGTTCTAGTCACGTAAAGTCATAGTAAACCATTGTATTATTGTCATATTTTTTTTCATTTTGATTCTGAATAACGTTCTTTTGTTTATATTGTATCCCAAAAAAAGCTACCACTTTTAAAGTATTAAAGTATACAATATCGATTTTTGTATGTCTATTTTACGAACCCAATTTTGAACTACATTTTCATATAAATCAATTTTGAAATGTATCATGTGTTTGTGGTTTATCATAATAAATCAATGATTTAACGTAACCCCATAAAAAGTAATCCAGCGGTGTTAAATTAAATGATCTTGGTGTCCAATTGATAAATCCAAAATGCGAAATTAATAAATCGTTTAATTTACTACGCAATAAGTCAATTGTTTCTGTATGTGTATGGCATGTTGCACTATCTTGCTGAAACCATATATCGTCCAAACCAGCTCACGTGTGTTGATAAATTTTATACCGAGATATTTTATGCAATTAGTGTTGTTAAGTTTATTACAATTTATAGAAATATGTATGTTTACTTATGTTTATTTATTGGTACTAGTCATCTTGTTAGAGAACCATAACCTCTAAATACTGCAGCGTTGCACTTAGAGTAATTTATTTTTATTTTTCAGAGTGGCATCCACTCATATATAGTCTGTAGATGCAGATTCATGATTCTCGATGCAATGGTTTTGTTGGAATGTATTGCAAGTATTAATATGCCATCAACGTATTATATTTTATTTATTGAATATTCAACTTCCATATTAGCGTTGGCTTTCCGAAGAGATGAATTTGTCATGTCGGCAATATGAAGCGTGAATAGTATAGCCGCTGAGACTGATCACTGGATTACATCGGTTGTTAGTCGCTGCTGAACTATGTTTTGTAGTGTAGTTCTGGTAGAACTGGCGCTTTACGTTGGTCGTGGCTGACCCAGTTATGCTGGTTGGTTTGATAAAAAAAATCGACTTACAACTTTATTATAATTTATATTTACAAAATGTTCTTATATTTATAGTGCTAATTTGCTTAATTTGCTTAATTCTACGTTTATATAAATTTACTTAAAATGAATAATATTGAATTACATATTTCTAATATTATACATTTTAGCATTTTGCATATTTTTTTTTTTTTGCTTATTCTAATATTGTACTAAAATGAATACATTGCATTTCATATTACTATTTAGCATTTAGTAATATGACTATATTGTTTTGTGGGAAAATGTCTTTTTCTTAAATAATGTCATGTGATATGTGATATGAATAATGTGATATGATTAATCTTCACAATTTTTAAAAGAAAGAAATAAAACCTAAAGTTATCAATTATACCTTGATTAGTTCTCCTGTGTTTGCCTTGGTGTGGGTAGTGGCAGTTGATTAATGACTTCAATTTAAATTTCCTCGTCCTGCGGATAAAGCCGTATGATATGTTGCCAAAGTTTTCGATAATAGAACATGACCAATATGGTTATTACAGTAAGTATTATACTCATCGTTATAATACCCACAGTATGTGTAGTCGAGACAATGTGTTGTTTTTTGTAGTTCTCTTGAATTTTAATTTGATTGGCGAGGTCATCTAGATCCTGACCAACAGTTTGTAGTAGTTGATTGTGATTATCTGCTGAAGTGTATAGTAATTTATTTGATTCCAAATTGTTTTGTCGAATTCTGTTGTTTTCGACTAATAAATCTGTGGACAAATTTAGTCCGACTGTTCGATAAGGTATAGGTGTAGATAAGTTTTGTGTTGTACTGGATTCTGGCATATAAATAATTCCTTCAGCTTCAATGATGCAATCATTTAATAGATTTGAAAGATACTATGCAATCATTTGTGATTACTTTTTGGTGATGCGAGGTGCACTTTCTTTGCATAGAATCATAGCACCTTCAGATATCATATTGATCCGCTTACACCATTTTATGTCTTCCTTGGTTAGGTAGATAAATTGAATAATGTATAGTTTGTGTAGTTGAAATATATACGCTCCTCTGGGCATGGTACTCTTATTTTCACTATTATTATATTGTTCTTTTGGATGAATCCAACGGTAATGGTTTGGGCTAAAAGCTGGTAATTAAAGAATAATTTGTTTACATTTAAGTGATTAATTACGTTGTGTGAATTTTCGTTATTGTCTGTGCACTAAGTAGCTTTGGGTGCACCTTTTCTTCAGATAATGCGTTTAATGTAGCAATAAATTTATCCTGTCTTCTGTTTATTATAGACGTTGTGTTGACAATATGTGCTATAATATCGTGTGCCATACCTCGAGATAGTTCTTTGGCCTCTTCAGTTAGCCCTGGAATTTGCTTATTAACATGTAACCATAGTTGGTGAACCTTGCTATTTGGTACAATTTTGTCATTCTTAAATGATCTAGTGATGTTATCAACCTTCCCAAAGCCAGTTTTTACTATTGAAATATGTTGTTTAAGGAAATTCTTGTTAGCCTGAGTGTCGCTCTCAAAATTTTTCAGTTGTTCGTATATCTCTTTTCCATCAGTTGCGTCTAGGACTCCAGTGAAGAACTTTAATAAGTGTCCCATTCCATCAAAGATTGAACGTGAATTTCGTGCACCATGAGTCATATGTTTAATCTCTTCAAAAGTATCATAAATATCCATAACCATATCATGTATGTCTCGAATAGACTGATTGCAGGATATCTGATTTATAAAATTTAAATCAAGGCAAATTTTATCAGCCTCCATAATAATTTTTTTTATAACTTTTCATATTAATAATATTAATAAGTACATGTTAAATGTTGGCAATTGGCATACTGTATAATTTAAGACCGTTCTGAAAAACATTTAGTTTAGATTAATTTATGTTTATGCTTAAAGAAATAGATTCAAGTTTGTTGAAAGGAAATTATTTTAATAATATATAAATTGGTATTACCCATATATATGGAATAGATTATCATAATATTTATATGAACTAATTAATGATAAGTATTTTATTTTTAATTCTAGATTAATATGAGCCTATTTCTTTTCAAATTGATTATCATCAATTGGCAGTATACAAACCTTAGTTATGGGCCGTTTAATGTGCCCGTCTTTTGTTTTTAGGGTCACCAAACGTATTAACCCGTCCCTACCTGGATGAACCTCTACTATGCGTGCCAAGTTCCATTTTGCAGGTGGCATATTTTCGTTTTTTAGTAACACCAAATTGCCGACCTCAACATTGTTTAATTTATTATGCTATTTTGGTCGCTGTTGAAGTCTACTTAAGTACTCGGTCGACCATCTTTTCCAAAAATGTTGATACATTCTTTAACATAGCTGCCACCGATTTATTCTGTTGACAGAGGTTTCTAAATAATCTGCGTCTGGTGGTGTCAATAATGTATCTCCTATCAAAAAATGTGCCGGAGTAAGTGGCGTTAAAACATTTGGATCCGTAGATAATGGTGTTAGTGGCCTCGAATTAAGACACGCCTCTATTTGAGCGACGGTTGTTCTTAATTCTTCATAGGTGAGAACCTGTCCGAGAATTCTTTTTAAATGGTATTTGGTTAATTTAATGCCAGCCTCCTATAATCCTCCAAAATGTGGTGATGCAGGAGGTATGAAGTGCCAGCGGATTCCAGCCGAAGTCACGTTCTGAATTGATTCTAGTGTTTCGCTTTGTAATCTTGTTAAAACATTATTGGCATCAGTAAAATTTGATCCGTTGTCGCTATATATATCGCTGCAATGTCCCCTTCTTACTATGAATCTACGAAGTGCCGACAAAAAAGCATCCCTAGTTTGGTCGCTTACAACCTCCAAATGTATTGCTCTGACTGCCATGCATACAAATAAAGCAATATATCTCTTATACGTTTTCGTACCTCTACCTTTGGATACACGTATTTCAATTGGATCAGCGTAGTTCACACCAGTATGTAGAAATGGTCGACTATAATTGACCCTTGATGCCGGCAAGTTTCCTATTAATTGTACCTGTGCCTTAGCCCGTTGTCGATAGCATGTGGCACATTTATGTATATGATGCCTTACGGCATTTTTTCCATCGATGATTCAAAATTTTTTCCTTAAGTAAACCATTGTAAGTTGAATGCCATGAATGTAATGTGGATATATGAGCATTTTTGATTATCAGCTGGACCAAGTGATTTTTTCCGGGCAGAATTATTGGATGTCTTACTCCGTAGTTCATTTGTGCATTATGTAAATGTCCTCCAACCCTTAAAATTGGATCATGTCCCAGAAATGGATTTAGTGATGTGAGCCTACTTTTTCCCGATATCTGTCTTCCTTCATTTAGTCCCCCCATTTCCGCTGCATATTATAATGACTGTACGATAAGGATCCAGCGCGACAATGCGCATTTTCTTTGGCTGCCCCCCGATTAGAGGAGTTTGCAATAAACCTGAATAAATATGCAGTTATTCTTATTAGTTTCAGTTTGTAAAGAAGAATATTTTAATAAAAAATCTATTATATCATCCGAAAGCACGTTTAAATTAGTTTTAATTTTTCGAGTTTCCAATTGTGGTTCAAAAACCCTATTTTCTCTAGTCCAAGATTCGTGTCCCTCTTTTACCCAGGCCGTACCCCGCCACCATGTCTGTTCCTCAACAAGCTGTTCAGGGTATAGCCCCTTGATACAAGACCCACCGGATTATGATTAGTAGAAACATGCTGCCAAACACAAGGTGGAAGACTGTTTTAAATCTCACTTACTCGATTGGCCACGAAAGTCTTCCGCTTGGATGACGTCCCACGCAACCATGCCAGAACAATTGTAGAGTCTGTCCATGCATGCATTTCTACGTTTTCAAGTTTCATTGCTAATTTAACCCTTTTCATTAATTTCGCCAATAATAAATAATTCCAATCTTGGTATAGAAATTTGTTTGATGGGTGCCACTCTTGTTTAAGACGATATTAAGTAAACGTATATGGCACCATATTTGTCCGTGACCCTGATATATATTACCGCAGCATAAGCCGTATTTGAAGCGTCACAGAATCCATGTAATTCTATTTGATGTTTGTCGGATTCAATATTCACCCAACGTGGTACTCTTAATTTTTCTAATTGTTGTAGTTGTCCCTTAATTATTTTCCATTCCTTCGTTACGTGTCCCGGTAAGATATCATCCCAGTTTAATCCCAATAACCATAGTGATTGTAGTAGAATTTTCGCCCTGATGATTGCTGGCGATACCCATCCTAATGGATCAAATAGTTGGGAAACACACTTGGTGACATCCTTTGGCGTATTGCCGATATTTACCTGAAAATTAAATTAATCATACGATGGCGTCCAACATATACCAAGAGCTTTGACACATTCATCTTTATCAAAATCCAGTGGAAAACTTATTTCGCGATGTTCTATTGAAATGAGCTTCAATAGTAAAGAATTATTACTGGCCTATTTTCTTAATTCAAATCCCCCCGATCTAAGGCATTGAATTAATTGTGATTGTATCCGCAGTGATTTAGCGACGTCATATTCTCCGGAAATGAAATCGTCGACGTAGAAATCGTTGGTTATTGGTCATGCAGCTAGTGGAAATTTTTCTTCTTAGTCTGCAGCCAATTGTTTTAAAGTTTGTATTGCCAGAAAAGGTTCAGATGATACACCGAATGTTACCGTTGTTAAGCGATATTCTGAAATTTGATGGTCTTTATCCCTTCTCCAAACAATACCTTGAAAATCTATATCTTCTTTTTATACAAAAATTTGCCAATACATTTTTGCAATATCTGCCGTACATGCGACAGAATATTTTCTGAAACGCAATATGATTGATTGCAAATCATCTTGGATTGTTGGCCCCACCAATAGTCGATCATTTAATGATGTAGTTGCAGTAGTTTTATATGATGCATCAAAAACAACTCGTACCCTTGTTGTAGTACTTGTATTTTTAGTAACCACATGATGTGGCAAATAGCAAGCGTTTGTTCTCTCATTTGTTTTATTTGACTGGATTTTCTCCATATGACCTATTGATATGTATTCATCAATACACTTCACATATTCTTCCCGTAGATATTCTTTTTTTAAGAGCGTCTTCTCAATTTGTAGAAGACGCGTAGTTGCTCCCTGAAGCCTATGATGAGCAGCAGGCCTGTCAACACCAGGAATAAATGGCAGGCGTACATCGTATCTACCATCTGCCCTTCTTTTGTGTGTTGTTTGATATGTTTGCTCACATAACTCTTCATCCTTCGTATAGTTTTTGATGTCAGGCATTTCCTCAAGTTCCCAGAAACGCCAAAGTTGTTTCTCTGTATCTACATTATTATGAAAAGTACCTACCTTAATACCATTTTTATTATTTTCAGTACCTTCTTGTGTGTTACAACCTTTGCCGTATTTGATTGTGAACTACCCAATCCTGTAATTTTTGCAGTAATGTATGTTTTGGGCAGTCCAAGGCGTTGAACCATATTTTCGGTTATGAAGCTTGCTTGTGATCCTTGATCTACAAGAGCCCTCATAAGCATTTCGTCGCCATTTGATGCGATTCCTTTTACCATAGCCGTTGCTAATAATACCATATTCCCTTGATTGGCTGAGTAAAGTGCAGATATTTTAGATTTCATATAAGTAGATTCTTCTTGCTTGTTTGACTTAAGATTTGAATTTTGAACAGCTGAAGCGTTTGATTTGTATGCCGTGCCGGTATTTGTTCCACTACCTGTTGCTTGCTGTGGACCCACTTTAAACCTTTCTTGAAAAAAAGCCCTCATTTCGCTTAAGGCAATAGTAGTTTTCTTCCATGGTTACGTAGTAATGCTTTGTGAAGTAAGTATTCTCTTCACGATCCTTCTGTGTTGCTATTCTGATTATTGTGTGATGCGTTCTTTAAAGGCATTCCAATAGTCGGTTAGACCCTGCATTTTTTGTACCAGATATTGTTAATTTTTTCTTCCTTTTCCGTCTTTCTGATAATTCGTTATAAGACGATTAAGGTTTGACACCAGATCCGTTTGTTTGATTTTAAGTTTTTCCATTGTTGGACCTAGCTAGATTGGAAACTGATTTTAAAATTGGTCGCGGCCGAAAAGGTTATGATATGGTTGGTTTGATACAAAATTGGTCTTTTTCTTTCGACTTACAATTTTATTATAATTTATATTTACAAAATGTTCTTATATTTATAGTGCTAATTTGCTTAATTTGCTTAATTCTACGTTTATATAAATTTGACTGAATAATTCACACAGATATTAGAATAGGATGACGAGTTATTTGGTTTTTCAGTTTAATAATAATCCAAAATTCTTTGAGGTGATGGTGTCATGTTGTAAAATGTTAATATTGAGGATAAATATGTAACTTGTCTCAACGCCTCACAAGATGATAGCATTCCGTTTGCAAAGTTGATTGCAACTGGGCGCGTGCACGGGTTGCGCATAGTGGAACTCGTATCAAGGATAAGGGCCAACGCGCTCATTCGGGTGTTGGTGTAATATATCCATTCCCTTGAATATATTACCTATATTTTCAATAAATATATTTCAAAACATTTTAACAATATTCCGTGTTTCGACGGCCACTACGTGTTATATAGTGGTCGGTTAATGCCGGTTTTATGGTGTCGTTTCGAACGAAAATATGTGAGCACGAGTTAAGGTCACGATATACAAAAATTGCGGCTGCACCTTTTGCATTTGCTCGATTGTCGATTGTCGATTGTCTGTGAAGATAACCTACACCAAAATTCTGCTGGAATGCGAGGATTTTGTCCATACAGCATTTCGGCAGCTGTGTACGATATATCCTGCCGAGGAACGGTTCGCATTCCTAACAGAATAAATGGAAGCGTTTGTGTCCATTGACGATTGTAGGAACACATTAGCGATGCTTTGAGAGTGCGATGCCATCTCTCGAGAAAACCATTTGCCTTTGGATTGTACGCAGTGGTTCGACTACGGCGAAAGCCGAGTAGACGACCCAGTTCAGTGCAGAGAGCAGAATCGAATTGTGTACCCCGGTCACTGACTACGCGAATCGGTACTCCATAACGTGGAATGTAATCACGTACTTCGGTTTCCGCTCGAATATCGACAAGTGGAATAGCTTCAGGCCTGCGTGTAAAACAATCGATGATGGTAAGACAATACCGATAGCCTTCGGAAATGGGGAGTGCCCATGAGGTCGATGTGTAGCTCGGCGAATTCTTCCAAAACTGGAGGAAACTCGCCGACAGGGCTATGTGTATGTCGCGTAATTTTACACAGCTGACAAGGTAGACAGTTTCTAGCCCAGATGCCAACATCCCTGTTGATTGAGGGCCACACAAACTTACGTTTAAGTAATTTGCGACTAGCCTTCACGGCAGGATGTGACAAATTGTGAGTTGCTTCAAAGACAATTTTCTGAAATGATTTAGGGACGATCGGTCGAGCAGTACTTGTCGTGATATCGCAGTACAGCGTGATTTCTGAACCCAAAATTGGTACCTTAATCGCTTTGATGGACGTGTCGTTCAGAATTTCGGCAAACGTCATATAGTCATTCTGCGCTTAGGACATGCCGATGTAGCTATTGTTGTCAACTCTAGACAATGCGTCGGTAACGAAATTTTGTGATCCAGAAATGTGCTGTATATTGGACGTGTACTGTGCTACTAAATCAAAATGTCGCATTTGCCTTGGAGATGCTCTTTCGGCGTTTTGAGAAAGAGCAAAAGTTAGTGACTTATGATCGGTGAAGAGGGTGAAAGACCTGCCTTGGAGCATAAATTTGAAGTGTTTGACGGCCGAATATGCTGCCAAGAGCTCGCTATCATAAGTGCTATACTTTTGTTTGAGCCGTGGTTAATTTCGTGCCATTATTGGATAACCGCACTAATGGCGGTATCAGAAGCATCGACTGCTAATGATATTTTCGCGTCGGGTTTAGGAAATGCCAATTGTGTGGCATTACCAAGGATTTGCCTACACTTATCGAATGCTTTTGAACGGTCGTTTGTCCATTCGATAAGGCGGCGATCGCGTTACTTTTTGCTGTCTACCAAAACTTGGTCCAAGACCTGTTGGTATGCAGCCGAAGAAGGAATGAACCGCTGATAAAAATTGAGCATGCCAAAGAATCGTCGAAGTTTGCAGGCGGTTTGCGGTCGAGTAAAATTCTTAATGGCATGAACGTGTTCTGGAAGCGGGCGAATATCGTTTTTATCGACCTCGTGACCGAGAAACGTTACTGTTGTTTTCGCGAAACAACATTTTTTCACATTTATAATAATTCTGTAGGATTGCAGACGTTGAAAAACTTCGGAAAGGTGATCTAAATGATCTTTCCGCTTTTTCGAAGCGATGAGAAGATCGTCGATGTAGGCGAAACAAAAGTCTAGATCACGAGTGACGGCGTGAATAAAACGTTGAAACGTTTGCGCTGCGTTCCGAAGTCTAAAAGTCATTCGATTAAATTCGAATAGACCGAATGACGTCCAAATAGCTGTTTTCTTCACGTCATCCTCGTGTACCGGGTTTTGGTGATAGGCCCGAACAAGATCCAATGTCGAAAAAATAGTGCATGCATTCAGGTGCTGAGCGAAATCCTGAATGTGCGGGATCGGATACGTGTCGGGGACCGTTTGAGAATTTAGTGCGCGGTCCATGTGTCACATGGTAGTAACAAAGACCGTTCTGCAATTTGGAGGTCGACGTACCGTCCGCGTCGATTTTTGATGTAGATCCGGACGGGCGGTTGTCAATACGCGATCGCGAACGCGACTGCGACTCGTCGGCGAACGAATCGCGGCTTCGCGAACGACTGCGCGCCTCCAATCTGATGAGGTCTTTGATGGCAGGTGCCATGGCGTTGTTTCGTGTTCAGCCGTGCAACAGTTGGTGTAGAGTGGACCTACCACTCACCATGGTGCGCCTACCGAACACCAATTTCAATGTTGTGTAGGGCGTCGGAACATCTTCGCCGCCAATCTCATCGACTATTGTCGCCAATACGTCCTCGTATATAGCCGGTGTTGATGTTGCTGTTGGTGTAGCTGCTGTTATGATGTTGTTGCTGTTAAAGCTGATGTTGGTGCTGATGTTGCTGTGGCTGCTGTTATGATGCTGTTGCTGTAACACAATAAACCGATAGTATAATAGTTAGTGATGTGGAAGGATATATATCCCAAAGCTAACTAGTACACTTTATTTAATTATTATCAAAAATTAAATATGCACACATAAAAAAATTATCACTTTTTCAATTAAATTTTTTACACGAGCTAATAGACTACATGCCTATATTATATATATATATTATATTCCGATTGTTCCGTCACTGGATAATGAATTATGATGATATATTGATATTAAAATTAAACTGAATATTGTTCAGATTTAATTTTGGCAGTCGGTTATATAAGTAGCAGTGATGAAGATGAAAGAGACATCGTAGCAGAATAATATATTAAAAATTATACAGTTTATAATAAGTTGTTTTGTACCATATACTACTGATATTATATTTTTGAAACATATAAAAAAAATAGAAGAATAATTAAAACGTGATTTAAACACCGATCACGTCGGGGTCACCACTTGTTAGAAGGGACGCGAGGAAGGTTAATATTATATTTTGAGTAAATGATTATAGAACAATATTTATTTATTTTGGTATAAATTAATTTGATATTGTACGCTACACAATTCTCTTAAAAATAACATTTTTAGGCCCTGGTAACAAAGTTCCAAGGGTCTATTGTATTTGATTGTGTTCATGTAACGCCAAGAAATAAAAATCTCAGAAAAAAAAAAATACACGGAAGTGCTTATAATTGAAAAAGAAGATTTAAGCATGTCCGTCCGTCCGTCCGTCCGTTCGCCCGTCCGTCCGTCCGTTCGTCCCCCCGCGTATGGATTTATTATTTGTATAGTATTATACTATTGAATTCTATACAAATAGCAAACTCAACCAGTGAAGTCTATCATTTGTACAGAATGTTTAATTCTGTACAAATAACGGATTCCAATGGTTGACCTTACTATTCGTATAGAATGTTTATATTCTATACAAATAACAAATTCATGTAGCAAACAATTCGTCAAGGATGGAATGTCTGCAACAAGCTTATTAATTATATTCAATATCTATTTTTTACCATACGGATACTCATGTTACAAATATTTCTATTTAACAATTTTTTTCAATAATTAAATTATCATACAATATGACATACATTTCACCCTTAGATAATAAACTATAAAAATACAAATAAAATTAACATATGACAAAGTCAGTGAAATATCCATTAATAAATTCAATGATGAAATTATGTTATCTTAAAAGTGATAATCTCAAACTTCGGACACATAAATCCTTTAACCAAAGGATATATTTTTCTTAAAAGATTAAATTATTTAGAAAAGATAAACATTATATGTATATGATCTATCAATTACACAGAAATCATGATAACAATTTCAATATAATAAATTTCATATTTAATGTTTAAATAATCCTTCAACAGCTGCAATAACCCTTGACAGCTAATATATTAATTATAAAAAAATATTAAATAAATTTAAAATAAAATGATAACCCAAAAACATAAACTTTCTAAATAAACTATAAATTATACATTTTTGTTGATAAGATTTGCATATAAAAGCCAGTGTAAAATTAGGCACAACATTCATTCATTCATTATCATTGATTATTTTGTTCTTAAGGTTCATTCATTCATTCATTCATATCGTTCATTATTGATTAGTTAGTACTTAACGTTCATTTCATTGATTATTCACTTTAACCAACTAAAGTCTTGAATAGTTTTTTTTTTGAAAAAAATTAAAAAAAATTGTAATAAATAAAGAAATTAAATAAAGACTTATTAGAATCAAATTAAATTCTTTTATTAAAAAAATGTGTTCATTAAAACGGAACTTAAAGGTAGGCTACCCTACCAGAGATACAATTATTTATGTTAGTGGTACCAAAGGTGAGGTACCTACCACATGGGTTTACTTTTGCATCAACGATTTGAAAATCATTCATAATATAAAATACCGAAGTGATAGATTACTTACAATATCGTTCAAATTCGGAACAACTTGACGATATTATAAAGTTAGAAGAAGCTAATATCCAGCAAGACATAACTCGTCTTATACATCAGATAAATTTTAACAACACAACGCGAATTAAAGTAAAGTAACACTCATAAATGAAATACCAATATCAAATGGAATTATTAATTAATGTTGTGCGGGCTCTTGTATAGACGCCAAAATTTTCTACCGTCAAAATTCATTTTTTCATTTTTTCATAATTTCATAATCCTTCCATTTATGCATATAGGTTATTGCAGTTTAATATAAGTAGGTTAAATATTAGAAGCATGCAATCTTTTATGTTAGTTTTCAGATATGGGAAGCTGGTAATGAAATAAGTATTATTTATCATTACACTCCTAATTAATTACATGTCTATGTGTATACATTGAACAGTTTATTTTGTCTCTATTAAAATTGGTAAAATTGTATAATGTTACAAAACTGAAATAAGATACTAATAGAAAATGTGTTCATGATCTTATACAAATGGGAAAATATTGTGACATGTAAGAAACATCAATCTTTGTATTGTATAATATATACATTTTTCATGCAAACTATGGGTTTTTCAAAGAAGACAGCGTAACGATCCAAAAATATCTATTGTTAATATATTAATAAGTTGAATTCGAGAGTGCGAAAAAATCAGTATTATATTTGGAAAAAAATATTTCTAAAACCAGTATGGATTGAATAAGCGAATAAATAGGGATAACACAAGCGCTTCCTATCAGTATCAGTAGCCTTACTTAGGTGTTAGTTGCTAATAATTTTACAAACATTTATGAATTTTTAAAGTGGTCAATTGCGAGAACTAAGAAATACCCAGAGGATCGCTAATAATGTATCTGGACATATTTATGAAAAATTCATCAGTTTTTTTTCGCAAAATTAAATTTATCATTTAATAATCAGGTATTAGATTATAACATGCAAAAAAGATATTGTCAAATAAGGTAATTAATCCATCTTGTAGTCAATTGATACCACCTGTGGTAAAATTTCCTTAAAAGGACGGCACAATCTATCCGCAAACTATAGACAAACCATATATAGACGTCATGCTAGATGACTTTGTTTTCAATGTAATGAGACAAGAATTCTGACAATTGGTCTGCAATTTGGATTATTTATTGTTTTGGCTATATTTAATAGATTAATGATTAAAATATTTTAATGGCGCAAGTATTCAGAGTACTAAATGAAAGATGGAGTAGAAACAGATCTTAACAAAACGAAATACGTTGAAGAATGCCCAGTGCAATAAAACAAACATCAGTGGCGAAGTTTCTTGGAATTCTCCACATAATACAAAAGTTGTTTCAAAAACAAACTATGCTACAAAATGAACACAAATATATCAGATTCGTGAGAAAAGAACTCAATATGAATATCAGATTAATCAGATAACGATGAACGATTTCGCTGATTAATTAGTAAAAACACTAAACTTACCACGCAGTACGTGGTAAGTTTAAATTTAAAACCGTCTAAAGTAGCCAAATACGGCTGCTCAACCTATATTTACTCCTTCGTGTTGCCACGATAAATACAATCACAGTATTTTGGAATTTGATCGTGCTAAAAACTATACGAATTAATATCTTGTTTGTAGACTTCGTCGATAAACATTTCAATAAGGCACACAACTCTTACGCATTATTTACTTTAAATTAGAAACTACTGAAATTTTTTGATTGACATTTGATGTTTTAATTTGTTTAAATGAAACGGCAAATTAACATCCTCATGCGCCCTTGAGCAGTATAGGTTAAGTTAAGATCTTGATGATAACGTTATATAAACAGTTTTCATATTTACCTTCATATGTGCTGAAGCATTTTAATATGTCCCTCACTATTGGTATGGAGTTACCTTCTCGTACACTATCAGTTTGCAAAATTTCAATAATATTTGTACTACTTATTGGGCCTTTACAAGCTGCAATAATGAAGATTTTTGGTTTACCTTGTAATGTAGGATTGGAAATAATTGGGTGTATAAAATCGTTGTCAATATTAAACCTTTGATCATATGAATAAATTGTGCCATTAGTATAACCATGCGACATAATGACAGCAACAAAACAGGTGTATTTACTGAAGTCGTACAATTTTACTAAAATAAAAATAAAAAATTTACTAAGAAGGAAATATTAAGTTTTCTGGGTAAAGGGATGGGGTACTAATATTTAAAACTTGTTGTCATTTTTATTATTAAAACATGTAAATAATAGTTAAAGAAGCAATTTTTCCCACTGGACTATATCTGTAAAATATTTAATAATAGTAGAATAATGTATTTAAAAATATCACGAAGATTTAAATACCGCCAAAAATTTTCACGAAGTAAAAGGGATATTTTTGTTTGAATATGAAAATACTTAAGTTCTTGTAACACTGAAACATAAACATATGTAAATTTTCTAGGTTATTTTCTTTCCAATAATTTTGATTGAGATAACAATTTAAAATATGCGACATTTTCGATGCAACGTTGCCAAGTATAAAAATTCGTTATTGACAAATTAAAAAATATTATTTAAATGAACAAAAATCATAATTGAATACATTTATTTGAAATTTTAATGTAAAAAACTTTATTATATTTACATGAACAGCACTTTAAACAATACATACAAATTTAAAAGTTACCACCAATTTATGAAAGGAAATTATTTTCGCTGTAACACAATCCTAACAATTATGTTACATGTATTTGCATAAATTTTCCGACAGACAGAAACTTCAAAATTCCAGACATACAAAATTGTAACACAATGCCTAAAAAATTGTGTTACAGACATTCTAATATTGTCAGTATTATTACCAGCAAAATCTATCGTGTTGACAGAAATTGACCATACTCAACCGGACACATTTTCCCAGACAGAAATATCTTAATTTCCAGATATACAAAAATGTAACACAATGCCTAAAAATTTATGTTACATACATTATAATACTAACAGTCCAAATCTATCGCGTTGAAATAAATATTATACCCGCAACATAATGTATGCATTTTTCTAAAGATATGATACTTTCCTTAAATAAACAAAATTCCAAAATATCATATTGTGGCAGCGATTTCCAAAAGGCAACTTATCACAGTGCCAGAGGTAGTTCCCAGAATAGTTATTACTCTAGTGACAGCGATGATCTTAAAATAACAATTACATCGCAACCAATTTCACACCGCAACAAGCGAATTAAATTATAGTACAATACGAGTTAGTTAGGAATATTTTTTAATTTTTAAATGAAATAAATAATTAATTACTCCCTGGCGATATATGGAGTGACCTATACTATCATCGAAGTCAACCCATCTTTACCACCGCTAACTCGAAAACGATTTATTTCTGTAATGGCGGGTGTAAAGGATGTTCAAGAGTGTTGGTTCCAAAATAATGTTTTCCTTAAATTCTCAACAATGTAATTGTTTCGTTTTTAATAGAAATAAACATATTTTCGCTATTGAGCGGTTGAAAATACCAGTCCTTGTGCGGACAGTTACAACTCTAACCAAATTATCTTGGCCCGGGAGTAACTCGACGATTCTGCCAGTAATCCAATGAAGTGATGAGCGATTTTCATCGACTAATAATATGAAATCATTAACATGTAAAGAATGTTCTTGTTTTATTTTCCATCTCGATCGTTGTTGTAAATTATTCAGGTACTCAACACGCCATCGTTTCCAAAAATCTTTTTTCATTTTGCATATTTGTTGATAAAGCCGCATATTGCTCCAGAAAATGGTCTGCACTGACAGCAGACCATTTGCAAAGTTGATTGCAACTGAACGCGTCCACAGGTTGCGGATA
>JANSTX010021462.1:0-15968 GCA_027564355.1 Penthetria funebris
ATAATACTTATGGTCAACTGTTGGATGAGGTGAACAATTTTAATTTTTTCTGCAGAATTTCTCAATGGTCTTGCTGTAGCAGTCTTAATTTTAATTAAATTTTAAAATAGACGATGTAGAAAATTTCTATAGCGTATTCCGTTAACAGTTTCTAAAATAATTAACAAGAAAAATCGGAATCATTACAAATAAATATTGCTAAATTTAATTAAAAATTAATTTAATTTTACAACAATAACATATATGATTTGTTGAACTATAATTATGATAAATGGTGTAATATTTCGAAAAGCAAAAAAACTATATTTTAAAAATAATAGTAATCGAGTATAATGTAACAGTGATGGTTAATTAATGAAAATTATGAGAAAAATATTATATATTATTGCATTAATCAAATAAAATCTATCAAATTATCAAATTATGTAATTTATGTAATACGAGTAGCTGTAATTCATAACATTAATTGTAAAAGTTCATAATAGTATAATAATAGTAATAAAGATACAAATGATCGATACAAACACAAATTGAATTGAAAGTTTGAACACAACCTATCCAAAATACCATTAAAAATATTAATGATTCATTTCTTAAAATTACAAAGGATATACGGATATACTATAAACGGAATGGACAAGATCGATAATGATCAGTCCGCAACTGATGACTTGACGAATGTAATTTATGTCACCAACAAATGATATACAACCTAAGATTTTGTAAAATTAATCGGATGTCAGAAAACTATATAATTACTTTATATATTTTCTAGATGCAAACTTACACTTTATAAATAGTTTCAGTTAAAATATGTTATTTTCAAAAATTACAGTGGAATTTTTTTCTGTACATTTTACACGATTGAATCTAATCTTGAATTTTGATCAGATTTACTGAAATGAGAGGCTTAGTTATATTACAAATCATTTACACATTATTGGTAGATAGCTAAAATCAATGCAAAGCATGTACTGTTCTATTTGATATGCTCGGAAACATGTAAATGGGACGATCAGAAGATCAGAATAATTGCAAAATTACTAAAATCTAAGGTTCCAGAATATATTCAAAAAAACAAGAATCTGGATCCAATCAAAAATGAAGAAGTGAAGATATTGGCAACGGTAAAACGGCAGGCGTATCTAAAATACAGAAATCTAATAACCCCAGTAGAATACTGAATATATAAACTCATTAGAAACTGAATTAATGCCAAAATACAACAGATTAGAAAGGAATACTGGAATCGTTATGATTTGTATGGTGATATTATCGTAGTATCACTTTATTAAGAACTGTTCAGAAACTGTTCAGAAATTAAATCTACTGGACTTGGTTACAGAATGGTAAATCAACTGATCAGTATCATTTGTTACGCGGACGATATTGTTCTAATTGCAGAAAATGTGAACGATTTGCAACGTCTATTATTTGCATTTAAATAAGATGCTGATGGTGATCCATCCTATAATCCGGAAATCAACAGTTTTATGTGTTATCGAACTGACGAGATCAATACACTAATATTACATATTTGAAATAAGATCTTATACTATAACCTCTAATTGAAATCTAATTACAAGGTAATGCGGTAATGACAATATGGTTTTTTTTTTAAAGTCAAGATCGACTTGTACGTTGTATGTTGAAATAATAGTATGATAAGCTATTTTGGAAATAATAATTTGGTTTTTTTTTGTTGGTTGGATAATGTCGAAATTGTGTAAAACTCGAAATTATGCAAATATTTGTGTAATTAATTATTTGAAACAATATTTTTAATCAGTTTTGTTGGAAAATTCATCGTACTTTTTTGAATAGATCATATCCAAATTTATAATTCAATTGAATTCAACTTTTATATTTACATTGCAGATTATGCCTTTAATATTACTAATTAAATCAAAATTATATTAATAACTATATAATAATTATGTATTTCAATATGATTATATACTAGAATAATATGCTACGGGTATGTAACTACATAAGGTTTCGAAAATCATAAATTGGCAAACAATATTTATATATACGAATAAGTGCTCGTATATGATTATTTTTGAGACAAGTATAACAATCAAATTAAAGCAACATAACATTCCACTATATAATGTCTGTCATGTCAGCATTAGTTAAATCAACATAAAACATATTAAATAAATACTTGCCTATTTGTAATTGTAAATATTATCCCATACGAATGGCTGTCGAGTGTAGTATTTATTTTTCTTGTTAATTAATTAGAATTATTTCAGATTGTTATTATACATGTTATGATGAAGGGGATGATGTTGAAAACGTTTCTCATAGTAAAAGGAACGAAAAGATGTGTAATTGAACAAAAACGTATGATATCATCCTGACCTTTACTCGAAATCTATAGAGTATCGTGCATCAATGAACAATCGCCATTCTTGATTATCTCTAGTCAGTACCTTCACTCCACCGTCTGGTCGCTATAATAATCCTGTTTATTAACTCCAGAGATATGCCAGTCCCCATAAATTCTCGTTTGATATTGTATTTGGTCAGAAAGTTTAAAGTATGCGTCTAATCCAAGAATTTGAATTTGTGACACGATTGTATTTGTTACCTTTCATGTTACCTTACAAGTACCGATAAATAGTTGGAATTATACGGAATACGTAACTCTAGAGTTTTTGAAATATCATATGTGATGATGGCCAAACTATTTTCAGCATACCATTTGCCTGTCAGCTATATTTCACAAGTTTCTTCTAATTTCATCGTCATATCTGACTCAGTGTACAATAGTGGGCAACAGTTCAATGCATACCTTAACCATAACTGAGTCCAAGACGAGTAGGAAATGTAGTTATATTTGTAATATAGAACTCATATGAAAGAAGACAAAAATTAGAAGTAATTTAACATTTATCATTTTCCAACTGCACATAGAAAAGATCACAAACTGTCAGTATATTGGTGTCCTAATAGGAAAGTATTTTTTCACATTAAAGTACTAGGCACACAGAAATATTAGGAAGTAAGTATACACTGTAAGTATAAACAAGAAGTATGCGTAGTAAGGAACCGATTAAGCCCTGATGCAATATAAGTGCTAAGTAGTTTTTTCCTTGCAATTCTTCTCGCCATCGCCTGTAATTCTTATCGCCATTTCTTGCTATTTTTTTCGTCTGATACTTTATCATTAAAATATTATTTACACGTTGAGTGGAACTAAATTAGTACTTTGTACACTAAATGCATATACTTATATTCAGCATTACAAGCACATACTTTTATTTTTGCCGTTACTACAATTTCAGTTTCCATAACATTTTAGAAATGAAATATGAAAATATGTTGATAAAGGACTGACAATTGACATACTACTAAGTCACCCACGCTTTTGTGCAATTTTATTTGATTGCTTCATATTTGATGTTATACTTGACGGTTGAGTTGGTGATGGTTAGTAATTCTGCATAACATAATTTATTATTCTGGTCATATCTACAAGTAGCAGTACTGATATGTTTTTGTAGATTTAATCGAGGTCGCCGAAGAAAAATAATTTACAGGTTGATGATCACAACTGCATGACCCATGAATATAGCAACCAACGCATATTGTGAAATGGTTAAAATAATCTCAAATTACGTTCCATATTTGAGAACTATTACATATCAAGATAACTGAGAATGTACATACTACGTACGAGGATAAACAATAATTTTCAATAATTTTTCATAATTATAATTACTTACATGAATGTACTTTCCATAAACTGTTTACATGCAGAAAATATGATCATTACAAAGAAAATTATATTATACGAGTACAACATAAGGAAATGTATGTTTCTTTAATTTAATTTTTTTTTTAATTGCATTTTTTATTGCAAAATTACTTTTTGATGATTATAAGTTGCATAAAGTCAGTTAAAAAGAAAGAAAATATACTTGTTTAGCTTGATGTGTATAATAATGTACAAGTTCCGAGCAACTTAAATTTCTATTTATATAAATGAAGACAATTATCTATAAAATAAGAAATATTTTAAAGAATAATATTTTTAAATAAACATTCAAATTTTTAAAAAAAACATTAAAAACGACTCGTCATTAGTTGTATTCGTAATACATTAAAAGTTTGCAATGCAGAAAAGCAATTGAAGCAGAAATAAGAAGGTCATCTTATAATTATTATTGTTCATTTTTTACGAGTAGATTTTTGTAAATAAATTTGAAACTTATCCCGGTAAATGTTTCTTATAAATAAGAAATTATTTGTGTTAACACACAAAATAACACAGAAAAAACTTTATTAACGTTGTTAACTTGGTAAAGTTACTGCACATCACCATCTTAATGGGATCTTAACTTTTAATTCTATGTTCAACTAACCATAAACAAATTTCTGTATGTAATTTGTTGTTGGGTTTAATTTTAATTAACCGGTATAAAATATCTAGTAAAAAACGAAACTAATTGGAAATACATCAAGTTCTCTACATTATGCTCTAATTGGAGAGATGTACAAAAGTATTTCGCTTAAGTTGTATATGAAAATATCTATTCAAAACTAAGAGTTCATTTGTATTTAATGCTTGCATTTTAATTGCTGTTGCACTAATTATTTTTTTTTATATTTATTCATATATCTATTATTCATTTGGCAATTGCCTGAAGCAATGTATTATTTGAAATTTCAGAGATCAAAGATTAAGAGAACGTCTATTATTTTATAGTTTGATGGATATATTTTTAGCCTATCATATGAATTGTGTTTGTATAAGTTTCAAAGTAAAAAAGAAAGTAAAAGTGACAAGAAAATTAACACATCTCAGTGTTTAAATGATTCAGGACAAAATTTCGAGTCAAAATGCAGAAAACTACAACACTATGTATGTTATTTCAACAATACAATAAAGAACATATCTAGTTTACAATAATCCGAGAATCACAGAAATTTATAATAATCCGAGAATCACAGAACGGGAATTATGGAAATCTTCAGAATAAGTATTGACAATATTTTCATTGTGATTTACAACTTCGTAAAAGACGAGTTTTAAAAAGATGTTAGTAATCCTACTGTAATTGTTTTACAATTGGCCAGATGAATTCAAAACTTATTATACGCATAAATAGTGTTTAACTTCGAGAAAACGAAGTGATGCAACGATTCACAAGTGTTTAATAGGACGGCAACATATTCACTAGTGCAGCACTATATCAGCTTAATATACAATGTCAATGGAGCGACCTCCACTTGGTCTCACCGGTAACTCGATCACGATATATGTCAGTAATGGCATGTCATTGAGACTACAAAGATGGTGATAATGCTTTAATTATCGAATAGTTGATGAAAACAGTTCAACAAAAAACAAGGTATTTATGCACCACTGTACTGAAATAGTCAGATATAAAACTGAGTAATTATCATGTGGTGTCTATTTCTTTATGCACCCATGTGCTGTAATGGGGCGAGTGGATGTTAGAAAATAATTTTACTGCATTTTATGTAACATTTTATAATATTCTTTTATTGACATAATTTTTAATACTATTTAACAATATCAACAGTAAAATTTATATTATCATTAAATAAATTTATACAATTCCATTTTTTAGAGCCTACATAATTATTGAATGATAATAAAAATTTACTTGTAAGTTGTAGTTTTTTTATTTATTTATTACGTAAAAAAAATTCAAACATATTGGATTTCAATAGTCGAAATGCTTGTATTGTTTTAATGAAATTAGTCACAAAATTAATGAAATTAGTCAACAAAATTTCTTAACTGATCGATCGTATCGATAACTATAATTTGGCTACATTGTTGTTACGTCTAAACTGGAACAACTATCATCTAGCTTATTCAATTCATCTTTACATTCACGTGGTACCACCGGTAATCGCAATATATGTCAATTCCTGGCGTATGATCTGTTTATTGACAATGTGGAGAGACATATATCTCATCGAAAAATTAGTTAGTTCTGAATATATGTAGCACTGTGCTTCAGATGTCCAATTGGATAACTAAAAGTGATTAAAATGTTTGCCATTCAGAAGTGTCAATCCATAGTTGAGATATTTGATGTTATATGTATATTAGAAACGACTGTTTAACATCGTTGTACAAATGGATGCACTAAAAGATATTCCATTGGAGTTTTATGTTATGTCTTGTCATACTGCATATAAAAACTACAACTAAATTGAAAACCTACCAAGTAAATCTTTTAATATTATTTTATAAATATAAAAATTCTTGAATAAAACTTTTAATTTTCTACTTCATTAGTTTTCAAGTATATTAAAAGTAATTGTCTAAAAATTGATATGAGAATCTGTTCTATTTATTTTCTCTTTGATGTATTAAATATAGTAAATCCTTGTACCTTGTTTACCATATGCATGTAAATTTATATTTAATTTTGTAAAATATGAGTGTTATAATAACCTTAATTATTATATTGATAATTTCTTAATAAATTAAAGTTTAATAATTGCTTTTTAATATAATTAAAATATTTAAGTTAAACATTTTATATAATAAAAAATTAATAATTTTCTTATCCAAAACCAAAAATAAGTAAAACATTTAATTGAGTTGTACCAACACCATGAAATAAGTAACAACAGCTCCGAGAACCTACAGAAATCAATTGATATTTTATTATAAAAATTATGCAAGATATTTAAAATTATATATAATAATAACTAAAACAAATGTGTATTCTTCTCATAACCTGAACCATTATTTAGTTTATCAGAAAAAATAAAAAACTACGAATATTCATGATCAATATCAATATTTGAATGATGAAATTAGTGAAAAATTGTTTCGTATATTTATGTCTTCCAATAGTTCAATAGTAACATCTTTAGATATGGTACATACTACATGTCCTCAAAATAAAATATATTTATTATGTCACCGAATGTTAATTTAATAATATAATACTTGAATATTGGGTATAATACCATAAGAGCAGTACAATCGACTTAAAAGTACGTACTTAGAAAGATCGATAAGCATTCATTCATATCCAATTCCACTTAGTTCCGTTGGAAATCCTATATTATTAGAAAACTTGAATTTATGACATACCTTCCAAGTTTTACAGCCATATAATAGTACCGATTAGCAGTAAGTTTTAATGATGTGTAACTTTAAATTTTTGGAATTTGCGAATAATACCCCACTCAGCAAACATTTCATTAGCATTTTGTATGCGGAACCTTATGTTTGTTTTAGCACCAAATGTCACTATCTTCAGTCTCCACAAATTTTCGGTTGATGTGGTATTTGACCGTATTTATGTATGCTTCTAAGGCACTATTTCACTACTTAAATTTAGTATCGACAAACAGTTAGCAACATGCGATTTTTCAAATCAGACTATATTCAGCATACCAAACATTTACCAAGACTTTTATGTACAGAATATTCATACATTTTTCTACATTTTAGGAATATAATCAAACCACTACAGCTCATTAATAAGGTGATTAAATATTGATGCAATTGAATATCATAAATTGTCTAAAATAATTTAGTTATCAAAAAATTAAAAAAAAAATATTTACTGATGCAAATAAATCCAGTGAAACCGTAAAAAATTTAGCTCCTGATATTGTCATAGCCTTTTGACACTGTTGACACACAATTTGTACAAATGTTTTAGCTTCTTCAGATCCATCGTACCAATGACAGGAATATGCTGCTTCCATAACAGATGAACTCTAAATATATATTTTTTGCATTATAAGTATTTTTTATTAGTATATATTGGCAATATATATATTATTAATTTTACCTCTTCAATAAGTCTATTCCCAAAAATGCAGAAAAGAAATACTTGGGCTAGAGCATAGCATAAATAACCTAAGACAGTAAATGCATATACATTGACACCAGTTATTTTCGTTGCTTGATAGGCAAGTAAAGTTAAGCAAATTGTTGATGTTAACATGTGAAGTAAAAGTGCTACACCATAGGTGTCACCAATGGCTGATACCAATCTGGAAAAAATTGAATAATACGCAAAATTTTTAAACAAAATAGAAATAATTATACGAATTATTTTCCTTAAAGGTAAGAGCATACATATCCTTATACCAATGGAATATTTATAGCTACTTTAACTCCTATATCAACTCAAAACATTTTAGTTGAAGGCAAATATGTAAAATGGGGGGAATATGAGGGAGTATAAATATATATAAGTTATTAAATCTATAATATTTACAGGACCATGCCTGCAGATTTGTCGCAGAAAAATTCCAAGTAATCCATAATAAAGAATCAAGGGGGCTAAGAACGCGATATGATTCCTTTGTTCTCTACTGAAACAGTTTTTTTTTTTAAGAGATACATTACCCACATAGTGAGTAAGTGCACGTCGACATCATTAGAATCTAGAATCTTATAAATCATAAATATATACACTGGAATATAATTTACGAAGCAATATTCAATATTCACAGTTAGTGAGTGTCGAATGCGAAAATCATCAAACATTATTGAATTTTAATATACTATATGGGACTTACAGGAATATTTGTGCTACAAAAAATAGTGGTATAGTGGTCTAATTACGAAAACATATATAAAAATAGGGATCTTGATTTTCAACAAATTGGAATATAAAAACTGTGTACATATAAAAACTGACACATATATCAAACATAAGGCCTTGATAGAAACTGTCTAAAGAGATTCAAACTTTTGATAGTTAATCTGATAGCAAAGCTTAATAGTTCTGTGACATTTATTCAGTAGCTCAGAAACTCTTCTGTAGTTATATTTTTAATTAATGCAACAAAAATTATGCATGCATCGGTAATCAATTGATTTTGGAACAGTTAAAATGTTTATCGCTTTGGTACATGAAACAGTATATTAGGGGTTGTAAAATCTACGAGTATAAAACTCGCTTAAAATGCTTTAAAGTTTATCCAAATAATTAGTATATTTTTCTTGCATTCCTTTCCTTATTAATATAACCATATATCTTTTACCATCATCAGGAACTATATACTTTCAGTCTATTTTTATGTATACATAACTTAATTTATTCATGTGTAATAAACGTTCTAATATTCCGTAAACATTTTGAAAAGACATTATTTTTGATCGATCTAGTTTAAGTAATAATATATTATAATGCCACATTTTTACGCCCAAGAATTTTTCCATCTTCATAAAATATGAAAACAACTTGATGACATGATTTCATGACACATAAATATTTGATTGAAGGGGTTGTAAAAGTTCTCAGAATAATATTAATAAAATAAAAGGGAAAAACCACATTCCATGGATAGTCTACTCGAATATATCCAAAAATCTATTGAATTATACGAGTATTATATCAAAATCAAAATTATAAAAATATGTACGTTTAACCCTAACTCCTGTAATTATTACAATTGTAAAATATTTGTAAATAAAAACAATGCTATTTAAAAATTATTAGATGCTATTTAATTATAATTAGATGACTATATAAAAAAATTAGATACCTTACAACATGTTTATGTCTTTCCACCCAATATTTAATAGCACTACGAACCATCATCTCTTGTTTTTTTGTTAATCCATTAGGATTACCGCCACCATTACTGAATGTCTGTAAAGTTGATGGTGCTTTGAACTGTGAACCCCAATCGGCTTTGGAACTATATAAACCAGATATATCAACATCTGTCACATCATTTGCTACAATACGATGGAAAAAGAAAAATTAAATATTTTTATATTGGAATATCATATTTTATTATGTAAATATTTCCATATATGTTTTATGAACGGATTATATGAATTCTATGAATCCCTTAAGGTATCAGAGTTTTCCTTTATACATATAAAAATGCAAGTTATAGTAATAGAATATAGAAAAGTTTTTATTTGATCTACATATGACTAAAATAGAAGATTAAATATGAAGTTTGTCCTAAATTGAAATGGTACTCGATGGTACATCCACTCATATATTTGAGGAAATACTGAAAAGTTAGTAGTAACAGAAATTTCTATCGTATGGAAAACAACATTTTATTGCATGCATCATCATCTCGACCTTTAAACTGCATGAGTGTAAGGGCGGTAATACGTTTTTAAACTATCGTAACATTATTTGTCAACAAAAAAAATAATATAGTAGTCTGTTTCAAGCTGGTACAATAACACCGAAATTTTTTACTTTAACTTTAATAACATATGTTTACGGTATGTTGATTATGGTGAAAGGTGATTAAATGTTAATGGAGAAAGGACGATTTTAAGTTGATATAGTACTGATTGCATAAATGTGCGATGAAATAGTTCATTTCAATGCAAATTGTCGTGTTTGGTCATAAAATTCAGGCAAGTATGAAATTCAAAGTTTTATCTGGAAAAGATGTTCTACAGAATAGATACAAGTTTTCATTGTAATGTAATTGATTGTTAAAGACAATATGCTGATTCATCTGTAAACCGCCCCCAAAAGATGGTATGCACTGACCATTCAAATTCAGAGTCCAATGATAACATGATGACATTGCGAATATGTGGCGCTATTAAATAACTACAGCCAAAATGTCAGATTACCGAACATAAGCAAACATATAGCTCAAATTAGTTCACGACAGCTAAAACTAGGAAATGTCTTCAAATGTCGTTAAGTCGGAGGTTTCCTTAATTTAAAACGTGTTTCGTGTTTTTTCCAATAATGACATTAATCAATCATTCGGCACCTTAGGCGAGTGACGGAAATCGGTATGACGCGCTTCGGTTAGATTAATTTTCTATGACTCCCTTTCTTTTCACCTTGAACTATCCGCCCATACCATTAGAAACTAGTTTTAGTAATACACTAATTCATTTTGTGTACAATAAACATCTGGGCTGGATATACTGTAACCACTGAATTAAGTAATTTGAAACTATTGTTATTATGTATATTTGTAATAAAGGATTTTTGAATTTGAATTGAATTAAATCTACAAATTATTGCATAACATAGCTTTATTATTGTCCTTTAATTTATATAAATTAATTAAAACTGGGCTCATGGGATAGGAGGAGAAGGATGATTGTGAACGTTTGATTTAAATATTGAAGGACAATATATTTCCGGAAACATTTTTTCGGGCAGTAGGTTTCACAGAGGAAATGCACGTCAATATGAATGTACCCTGAATTTGATTATAATAAATTTCTACATAAAGCGACTGTGACGATTAAGACAGTCTAATATTTAGTTGAAAGACTCGAAGAGTGGGCATAATATTTGTGATCACAGCACTATAATAACCATAAAATATCAGTGTAAAGATATTCTATGACTCAATTTATGACAAACCAATGGATAAAAGTGTTCAAATATTTCTTTTTCATTTAAATGCTGACTGTATAAATCATCAATGTTGTACTTACCATCATTTTCAATGAGTTCTGATTTAGAACCTGCAGAAATTGCTCTAAATAATGCAGCTGAATTTGGTCGATAAGTGTCAAGCGTTGATGATAGTTCCATTAGTGATTTTAAGATACCCTATTATACAAATAAATATTATGAACTTTAAATATAGAATTTATATTTTAATTTATACCTTTAAATGTTGTAATTGCTCACATGCGAATAATAACCAGGCACAAAATAATACATCAGATAAATTACTTTGGCACATTGCGAAAAGAAGATAATAAACCTGAAGACAAAAATTCATTTATTATTTATATATAGGAAAAGGAATGCAATTTTCCATCTTGAATATTAAAATTTAATTCAATTTTCAAATCAGTTTGACAGACCGGATTCGTTCATCATCTCTGTCTTCACTCTTAACAGCAGAATAGTATATCATCTTTCAGTTTTCAATTCGCACGAGCGGATTCCATACATAGGAGGTAACATGATCAGTGTATAAGGTCGACCTAATTCAATTTTTTACATATAATAATAATGTCCATGCTTCAAGATCTGACAGTATTCACAAAATCATTTTTTTTTATACACAGATTATATTGACGTACAATTTGAATTTTGACATTGCAGTTATACACCATACTACCGATAAATAATTTGATTTGAAAATAAGCAATTTGACATTACGCTAAATTTGTCTACTGCAACTCATATTTATGGCATCCTGAACACCTGCTTTAATACATTTCGCAGTCTTAGGTATTAGGATGCCTTTATTGCTAATATGTTATATAGTTTCTTAAGAACCCGTAAAATAAAGCTGCTTGCATTTAACAGTCAGTTCTTGTTAATTTAGTATAATCAATTTGCTTGTGAATGCATATTGTGGTTCATAGCATCCATACGGTGAGCATCTATTACATACTGAAACTTAATATCTTTCAAGAGATTACCTTTGTATTTGCTTTTCCTACATAATTAACAACATCTGATATTTTTAGTCTCATCAAGACATGGTGATAAATGTATAAATTTGAACAAAATTGTTACATATTTTACTCAACTGCTGTGATAATACGATCATACGTTAATTTTGAGTTAAGAAGACACTGGTTTGTCCGTTGCTTAGCAATATAAATAAGAAGGTTTTCAGTCCATTCTCCATCTACGAACGTCTTTTAAATTCTTTTGCCAACTTCACATTCAATTTACGGTAATGTGAATTACAGACCAATAGCTATCTAGGTTCGTGAACTTGATATTAATTCCAAAACTGGTGCCCAATAACATCTTATAACTTTTCTAACATAACATGAGTAATAAAAATGTACTTGTAATAATATTGTCTATGTTAGAATTTGTATGAATAATTCTAAATGTTTAGAAAATATTTTTATTATATAAAGTGCTTTTAAACACATAGTCTGCATAAAGTTTATTTAATATGTTACTTATTTTTATATATCAAGAAACTGTTTAATTTAAGTTAAGTGCTATAAAAATATTTGTCTTCATCTATATATACTTAGTACAAGTTAAAGTAACTTTCAGTTTACTTTAATATTTATTTTAATTTATATTGGCTGTGTATACATACTAGAACATGTGAATTTTGCCTGGTGACATTTTTGGAGTATTATGATGTATTAAATTCTATTATAGCCTATTACTTTAATATGGATTTTAATGGTATGTATGATACATTTCACTAAATGTTTTCAAAACTTCATATCAATCCAATTGGAGTGGCATAGAAGCCTAGGAAGAGACATTCTTCAACACTCTTATTCCCTTGAATTTCTAAGTTTTCTTTTAATTCGATTTTAATTTTCTGGAGTTGCTTTCAGATGCTGAATATAGCAACTTAAAGCGCGAGTTATAATGGATATAACTATTATATGCTATACTATAGCTATTTCTAAATCATATAAAGCTTTATTCAATGTTAAATTTTAATTTAAAACTTTATAGAGCTTTATGAAAACAACGAAAAAAAATATATAAATGAACATATATATTGTTTTCCATTGCAAAATTTCTGATATTTTTATTTTCTGATATATGAAATATTGCTGGTATATAGGTATAAGTATAAGAAACGGAAAATGGCCAGGCAAATAAAAAGGTCAATTGGCATGAAATCTTTCTATTTTTTAAAATAATAGCTAAATATCTAATATGTTCCTGTTTTGCAGATTTTTTTCGTTTTGCTGTTCAATGTGGCCTTCACTATTATTACACGTATGTAATCTGCAATTAACATTATCCATTGAAGAGAATCCCGTATTGTACCAGAAAAATATTGCATAGTTATAAAAATTCATGAGCTTACTGCAGAACTATAATGAACACCAACGTTTACATTAATTGACTTATGTATGTATCTTTAATAGCATAGATGTACAGTCTAAGCACAGTTTTACATCTTAATGCTTGATAACACAAAATCTCTACGTACTCTATCAAATGCCGTTTCAAGATCAATGAATATCATGTGGAGATCTTTTTTATTATCTCTATATTTTTCAATCATTATACGAAGTGTTTGTACAGCAATAATTATTGCCCTGGTTTTGATGATTCTGAACTGGTTTTTTAAAAATATTAATTAGATCATAAAGTCATGTGTCTAATAATCTTTCCAATATGTCATGTGAAGTAAATTTAATTAATCTGTACTTAGAGAAATTCTGTATATCTCCTTTGATTTTATAAAATGATAATTGAATTTGCAACTTTTAGATATTAGTTAATAATAATAATACATATATATTCAATGACCTATTGTGATATCATCTGGACCAAATGTCTTATATTGTTATATATTTTTCACAGCATTTTCGACTTTCATTAGAATAAGTGCATTGACTGGTCCCAAAATAGCTTTTGATTCAAGAATCTGCTGATTTCCATCTATTATTCATTTACTACTTTGTCATAAATCAAAACATTTGCACTCTTATCTTCTTTTATAGATTTAGATTTGTAATTTTGATTGCCAAACTCAAGACGTTCATTAATAAATCGTGACTGTATATTTTTTGATTACTTTTGATATAGTTCTGAAAATCGGTGTCCCATCACCGTTTCCTTTTCCAGTTAAATTGAATATCGTCTTACTCAGCTCATGTGATGTAATGCCCGTAGTGATATCATTGCAATGTAATGAATTCATATGATGTATTGGTAAAGATGACAATTTCTACCTAAATTAAAATGAAATATCGAATATTTACCTGAAAACCAAATGATGCAATATATCCAGTACCACTCATCGCATTCCAGGGATAAAATGATTTTATTGGCAAACGTGGAATATCTACTGTGTATGTTTCATTTGTTTCTGCATCAATTGCTCCCTTAACGCTATCGCCAAAGAATGTAATTGTTGTCCATGCTATGTATTATATTATTATTTATTATTATTATTAATTTGAAGTAATAAACTAATGAGTACTAAATCTTACCGATAACTGCAACGAATGTCGTTAAAGTAACTAAAAGTGTTAATTTTCTCATTTTAGCTAATGCAATACTATGATATCTGGCATCTGATTCACTAAATAATGGATGCGAATTGGACTGATTCCAGATGTTCCATGTTCTAGAAGTGAAACGTAGGAATACAGGTGGGGGAAGAGTTATTTACATAATGCAAATATTTTATATGCAAAAAAAAAAATATTCAATTTACTTGTAAAATGTTTTTGAATTTACTGCAAAATATACAAGTTTTGTTATGCAATGTGTAAAATGCAATACTGTAATTGTATTTGCGGTCAATTCATTAACATCACCGGTATTTTGTGCCAAATTAATTAAAAGAAAAGCATATTGCATTAATGCTAAAATTAAATGTATTGATGAGTAGATTTTTCGAATCAAAATTGGTCCACTAGTATATTTAAATAGGAAATGTCCAAAAAATTGCATTAAACGAACATTTGGCAATAAATCGGCTACCAAACCGACATATTTTTTAGGTTGTACTTGCATTTTCTGAAAATAATAATACATTATTTTAGAGATAATATTTTAAATTAACCAATTATTGATAACGTTACATATTTTTTTACAATTCTTTAAAAAATCTCTTGATTGACCCCATTAGACTTATTCGTATAACTTGAATAGGGTGAAATATTTTGATAATCGAAATTAGTTTGTGATCTGCTCGTTTACATTAAATTATTATCGTTAATCCTTCTCACAACTACATATATCCATTGTGTTGAAGGTATACAAATTTGTTTTCTACGAATCCTTTGATCTATACTTTAGTACGACAATTCACAACAACTTCAATAATTTCTATATGGGAAATTATTTCTTGAGAATAATTCAGTAGAACTGTTTCTGATGGAAATTCATCGCAAAGCACCACTACGAATTATTGAACGCTCAGATAAGACAATTTAAAATCAGATTTTCTTATGAATTTATTTGTCGGACAAATTTTCACTAAATTTAATTAATTTCCATACTGTAAAATTTATAATTCGTGTGAAAACTTTCTTTCACAGAAATTATTAGCAGTTTTTTCAAATTGGAATGAAGGATCGAACT
>JANSTX010021473.1:0-15964 GCA_027564355.1 Penthetria funebris
TTAATATTAATAGAATTTACTTAAATTATATATTCTTCACTGTATATCCAAAAAAGTCCTTCGAACTTGAAGATTTAGTAGTGAAAATTAATCATTGAAAAAACACTTTCGTCCCTTAAATAATATTAAATTATATTGTCCACTTTTAATTATTAGTTTGTTCACAAATATGTTTAACTTTTCATGGCAAATTAAGGAAATTAGCAAATTGCACTTACTGTATAGTTGGCTTGACGAGAGTTATCAATATAGTATTTTCCGAACACTGTCTGAACTCCAACTAAAGGAAAATTATTAAGGGACTTCTTCTGTACTACATATCGGAAAAGCGTAATTGAATATATGGTCGGAAAATTTCTTTTCATAGGGTGAACAATTTTTATTAAAAAAATAAGAAATACATTTTGTGTTTAAAATTAGTTATTTAACAAAAGGAATTGACCGCAGTTCCGTAAAAATCTTCAGAAACAAGGATGTTTACTATTAGTGCATTACAAACGGAAATTGTTGACTATCCAGATCTATTACTTCAGTCAGTTAAATTACCACTGGTGTTCATACACGTTATTCTTAGATGCCCAAAATATGTATTACCATATGGCAATTCCAGATAACTGCTCTTAAGATATCATCTGCATGAGAGCTTTAGATTATTACCTCTAGCCCTACAAGATATAATAAACATTTTACAGATTCACTGAAAATAATGTGTATGCATTTGTTAGGTGAAACAACATGCGAACAAAAAAAATGTGTAATGTCACTGCAAAAAATATAATACTCGGTGTAAATATAGTGTTTATGCAAACTTAATGAAACAAACTGTCTTGCAAAAATTACGTCATAGTTATTATTTTATTATGAGTTATTTTTTGACAATCACATGGAATTTATAACACTAGTTAAATTATCTGAACAAACCGTCTTTCGATTGAATTGCACCTTAAATTTGTTGTTAAACTTATAATCTCTCTTTTCTTCATTTTTATATTCTTTGCATTAACCCTAATTGATACATTCCTTACTATTTTCTAGCCAGCGAATGTGTTCCAATTCTGTGGATCATTGTCACAAGCTAAGTGATTCGTAGATTTGTTTGTGATCTGTTGGTTAATTTTGTCATCACGAAGAATAACAACAAAAATTTAGCAGTCTAAGGTGCTTTTTCATATATACTCAACTGTGAATTGGTGCGAGTTTATGTGGTAGCTACATAATAGAGCTATATATGTTGCCGTTAAAAATCATACGCTATTGTGAAATTTTAACCTTGAGAAAATTTGAAGTATATATATTCAATAAAATATACCATTTTTCACTGGCGGGAACGCTTAAATCTTTGTTCATTATTGTCCATTTGAAGAGAAACCCGCTATATCCGTACACAAATATGTAAATGATGCTACTTATCTTTGGTCTCTAATAGAACTCGGAAACGAATGTAGCGACCAGCTTTCATAAAGGTTATTCATTCCATTTCTACCTCCACACGAATTTTCATTCGAAACTCGGCCATAATAAATGTCAATATAACTAATATGTGAACTGGAACTAAAGATCATAGAAATAGTGTATAGTGTATAATACGCGTATACAATAATTTTTCATATATGGCCATGATACAATATATAGAATACATGTGTGACAAGTCTATACAGTCAGGACCTGATGAATATACATTTAGCATATATCAATCGATTGAAACGGTTATTGTATATTATTATGTAACTTTATATAAATAAACTAAAGAACAACCGGTTTAATTCCCTGCAATCAACAAACTACCATTAATTTAAATTCAATTGAAAATAAATACTTTATAGTAACCAACCATTTGATAGTTACAATTACAATTCACGTTCATAGCTGAATAATCTAATGTTTTGATCACTGAATGGATGGAGGAACTTAACTTAATTATTAAAAATAGAAAAAATAAGTAAATGTAAGAAAATATAAGAGAATATTTCAAACAATTGCCAGTTATCAGAATAGTCAGAATAGTCAAAATAGTCAGTATGTTTGAGGTCTTCAATGCAATAAGTCAGAGTCGCATCGTGGGAATTTTAAACGAGTTATAAATTGTAGGCAGTATTTTCAAATTAACATTATGAAGACGCTTTAGTATCTTTTACGTTGTTTTCTATATACTCTTATAGTCTTATATTGTTCAGAATGTTAATTTACCATGAACATGAATGGTAATTTAAGTGTTATTCTTTGTTGTGGTATTTTATTTATTTTTTTCTATAAAAAAGTGTCTTTTTTTCAACAATAATATTTCTTAAGACAGTATAATATACGAGCATATTATGTGAAGTGAAAGACTAGATATTCGTGCAATGATGGATTACATAGTTGTTATTTTTATAAATTAAATAAATTTAGTGAATATTATTTTCTTATAAATAAAAGTATAATTTTAATAATTAATTTACGGTAGTTACGCATGAATTAAGCGAATATTAAGACGTTTTTGAGCTACTAAAATTAATGACGAAGTTCAGTTTGATTATAGCGGTATATTTTCAGTTCTAGTTTTTATTACAATTAAGAAACAAATTTTACCAAATTTAATTCAAAGTTTGCAAACATTAAGAATTAACAAAAAATATGTCCGACCAATAAACACCATATCATTATTCAACAATTATTAGCGTTATTTAAGGTTATTCTGAAATTAACTCGTTTAAAGAAAATTTTAGAATTCCAAATATTATGCACGATGTACATAAATGAAACGGTTTTCAATAACAGGATTACTAGGCAAATAAGTTTCGTCCATTGTGATGAAACACGACATTGTGGCAGTGGGAAAACATTTTAATATAAATCTCTAAAAAAAATTTGAACTATGTTTGTGTAGCTATCATCATGCGTTTTCCCTCCTTTAAATATGGATTCAGTAAAATTTCCATAATTATCACCCATGGCATCTAATACTACTTTAGAAATTGTTGATATTATTTTTCAAGATATTATGAATATCAAGTTATTATTTGAAGGCAAGGCAGTAGTTTTAGACGACGATTTTCGTCAAGTGTTACCAGTTCTAAGAGGTGGCAATCGTGTTCAAATTGTTAGTGCCACTATAAAAAAACAGCTCTTTGGAGACACTTTCACATATTCAAATTGAATATCTGTTATATCGCATAAAGCTATATTATGTCCTATAAATGAACATTGTCGTATTAAAAATGAAAAAGTGCTTAATATTTTAGACTTTGTTCAAGTTACGTATGACAGATGATGGAGAGTCAACAGCATGTAAATTTTCCCATCGAATATTTAAATACTTATGATAGTTTAAAGAAGGCTACATTGTAATACATTTAAGAAATCTTTCTATCAATAAAGGTGTTTGCAACGGTATTAGACTGGTTGTAAATGACTTTTGCACCAACGTTATCAATGTCTCAATTATATCAGGTCCTTTTACTGGTGCGTGTCATTTTATTCTATGTATTTCCGTAAACACTGAAAATGATCATGATTTTCCATTTAATTTCAATAGTCATCAGTTTCCTGTACAACCATAAATAAATCTCAGGGTCACACTTTTCAGCGTATCGGTTTATATCTTCCACTTCCGCAGTACATTCGAGTGAACTTTAATTAGAAATAATTGCAGAATCGCGTCATGGTTATATAATCAATTAATGGTTACATATAATGTTGTAAAGAAATGTTCTTAAATGAATATTTTTGTCACAGCAAAATTTCAGCAACACTGTATTTTCGATTTAATCACTAATTACCAAATTTTTTACATATATTATTATGCTTGCAGTCATTTTTTCCTTTTCAATAAATATGCAAATGATATGGTTTTTAAATTTTAATTCAAACTCAGAAACTTAAGTTATGAATGTAACAAGAGTTGAACCTATATGGCAATATTTTTGTGCAAGTAGTGCACAGGGTTTTCCTAATATATAGTAAAATTGTTCTTATAATACGTAACATAATTCCATGCTATATCGTGAATCTAACAAATAACAAATGAACACGATCAGTAAACTATGGTTACAAAGTTTTGGACGTTTTTGAGGAAAATGCCAATTTTTCCCATTATTTGCATTTGAATGTTGTGCTTCTTAGTATTTTTATGAGAAATTGAATGAAAATCTTCATTCTTCACAACTTTACCTTTAGGTCACAATAGCACACAGGACGGCATTACAATGCTATTTTGCTCCGTTTCCAATCTGAATGTAACATCAAATGTGAACACAAACAATTATAATTGAAATTTATTTTATTATAATTATTCGGTTATACAATTGAATATTCCAGTAGCGTGGTGTATAAATGCCAAGCTACCTAGTTTAAGTAATTACAACAAGGTATAGATATTAAAACAAAGTATTGTCAAGGCAAAAGAATATGAAGCAAATATTTTCATACATTTTTACTTTAAAATAATTGATATAACACTACATGTACCAAACACTCAACATTGCTGTTCTATTATTCTATTATTCTTATTTGTTATTCTTAAATGTTATTGTAAATACATTGATTTGCTTGTTGATTATCAGACGAACCCTGTAAAATATCATTTGTATCTCTTAAGAAGGTAGAGCATTAGCTCCTGATGTCCATTGTTAATTTAGAAACGAGTTTCACTACAAAAATATAGTATCATGTCGAGAAATCATTTCTTCAACATATACTATAATTAATAATTTAGTACCAGTAACATCACTTAAAGAGATAATGCTAGAGAATAATGATGGAAAATCAAACTAATTAATAAAATAATTCTGAATAATAAACATTAAAAGTGAAGAGAAAAGTGTAATGAAAGGTTCAAATTTCGGTTAAAAATATACGTGTCAGTCATAAAATTAGTGTAGCTATAATGCCATTAGGTCATAGGCAAAATGGAATAATTCATCAAACAAATTCACACATTAGTAAGTAACCTAAATAAAGTACTTTATTCACAAAGCTAATACTTAAAAATAATAAAACAAAAACTTGTGTAATTGATAGATTTTAAAATTAACAATTCGAGATTCTTCTAAATCTGTTTTCATATTTATGGAGTTATTTAAGTACTACACCAATTTAACGAAACTAATTTCTCTTGACTGAAAACAGTGCGACACTTGTATGGATATTAAATTTTGTTGAGCACCGTGTGTCTCGTGTTAATGAATTTGATTATTGCTTTATATTTTAAAGTATCATAAATACATGTTGAATAAACTTATTGTTATGAAAACGACGATATAATATTAAGATTGCTTATCGGAATCATGTTTTACTCATCCGTGATACTTTTCTATCATACATTCATTTAATCATTGTCACTTGCAATATTTCTGCAAGTTCTTCTTGCGTTTGACATGAGTCTTGATCCGTGTCAAAATCACCAATTTTGAACTGATTGAAACAATATTCACAAGTTGAAATTGATAGATTTTGGTTTCCATAAGCGTCATACTTCAAATAACAGAAGTATAAAAGTAAAGTTTCTCGCAAATTGCATTTTGTTGGCACACACTGTGTTCCTCACGCTTCGTCAACATATAATATACATATAATATACATACTGAAAACTGAAGCATAATTATTGTGCTTCAACATAAATGTGGCTACAATATGACCTGATGTGATTTAACACTAGTAATTTAAAATTTTAAAACTTGTTTGTACATTAATATACTTTTGAATAAAAAATAAATAATTTTAATTCCACCTTGAGCCATCATTCAGTAATTTCTGCATAATACAAATATGTACAATCGAAATTATAGATTAGATATTCAATGTAATACTCTTATTGTCAACCTACGCCGATTACACTAAGAATGATGCAGACTTTTTCATAGATGTCCTGATTAAAATAAAGTTCGAACTGACTGTGTATGATGTAACTATGGCTTTGTTATGATTACATGTGATAAATTGTAAGTTTCATTTAATTTAATTCATTTTTCTGTTTCAATTATATTTAGTTCTCATTGCTATTGATAACAACTATGTAAACACTAATTTCACGTGATTATTTTCTTAATGTGGGTATTACGAATTATAATGTAAATAAAAATTATGCAATGTTTGTAATTGCGAGTAAATAAAATTTTAAATAAGTGTTAAATGATTGTATTAACAAGTATAAATCCTAAACTGAAATAATACTTATGACTAGTACATTCAATAAAAAATATAGCATTTTAAGAATACTTTCATTGGGGTGTTTTATTGTGTTTTATACACACTGCCTCTGTTTTATTACGGAAGAAATTTTAAATCCTTGTAATTTCGATATAAAAACAGAGTGATTATGCTGCAATTTTCGAAGAATTGAATAAACTCCAGAAAAGGGTTTCAAAGGATCCTGTTGGATGAAACAATTGAAGTTCTACTGGAAATTCACTTTGCTGGAGACTATATCTCGAACCAATCATATGGTTTCTTCGCAGAAATATGGTACCAGTAGGGAGAATAGAAAAAAGCATGAGAGATAATGACAATGGATGTGGTGAGACGGAGTATTATGACGTTACTCCCATTCAAATAGGCGTAATTAGATGACATTTTTTCGGCTATATTACAATGGGGTGAAAAGGTTATTGCACCTAGACGTCAAGGGGTTTATATAGCATGCCTGGCAACAGGATACATAATGGTACAATTGAGAGAGACAAAAGTTGTGTTTCTGCCGAAACCGGAAAAAAGGACTATACTCAAGTTGTTTAGACCGGTTAGTCTAACATCCTTTCTGTTGAAGACGCGCAATTATTTAGTCTATCACCTTTTCTGTTAAAGACGATGAAGAGGATAGTGGTGGACAGTTAAGTAGATATAAACATTACTATAGAGCAGGAAGATCTACTGAGTCGGCACTGTAATAAGTGCTGAGGGTTGCAGAAGAAGATGAATTGAATACCGGAGGCATAGCGATATAGTTAATATCACGTACCTAAAATATTTTTTTTTTGCTTGAAACTTTGTTCTCAGGGCCTAAAAATTAGTACCAAATTTAGTCTATAAGCTGCACAAATGAATAAAAATACACTTAGAAACTATTTATTTGACTCCCGCTTGTTGACCATATAATTTTATTACCTATTTTGTAAATTACCAGTCGGTAAAACGTATTCATCAATTCTAAATATTATTTTATCTTTACCTCCCTCGCAATGCCATTTATACGAATGTATGTAGATTATTCATATTTATATTTCTTCTTGTGCCAAGAATTATAAGAATACGCAAAATTAAAAATGCGGAGTATATGGCCATATAATATCTGATTTAATTCATGCAAAATTTCAGTTCGGCATTGTGAACGTATTGTGTAATTGAATGATCCATAACAAAATACGGAATTACTTAAAATGTTACTGGCATGCCACATTTGGCAATATCCGGGTAGATCACAACTTGTACACAAACATTAAAAACATTACTGGCAACAAGGTGAGCAATGATATCTTATTGATACAAACGTAGATAATAGAGCTTTCAGTTTTTCTGATTACATATTTAATTCTCAGATCATTGCTAATAAAATAAGTCATCAATTACACGCCTTTATACTTATTGTAGGCGCTATCAAAACTTTTCGTAAGAATTATCACCAACAAATTAGTCGAATATTTAGACACAAAAAACATACTCCCTGCTTAACAAATGTGATTTAGAAGAGGCTATTACACGGGCCAAAAGGGCATTCGGTTCAGTACATACTTCCGAATCTAAAAAACTCTAGCAGACTTGAGGAAAAATAAAAATTTATTATATCTATTTATAAACAACTAATTAGACCCTTGTTGCCAAATGCCTTTAGGTCATCGATGTCTTCTCATCAAATGGTGAACATCAGAATTCTGAAAAGAAAAGTTCTTCGTTTGATCACTGGATGCAGCAGGCCACGGGGCGAATACCAGCACATCAGTAATTATCGTCAATATCGAGCATTGAAAGAATCGACAGAGTGTTAGTAAAACAGGCACTACCATTTGAATTAGATTTGTCGAAGCGATAAATTACAGATTTAAACACCAAATGAATATATACAAATAACTCACACACTTGTTCCTTCCTTTCTTTCATATCCTTTCCAAATTAGTTTATCCTATCTACGGTACGCACTTTGCATGTTGAAATCACTTTGAAGTAGCGATGCTGTGTCAAAGGTGGTCCTTAACTTACTGACACCGCAATCGACTTATCAAAATCTGCATTATACGCTTCTACCCATGCATCCAACTCAACCCTATCCCGCATTCATAATATTGTGGTTTTTACAATCTTTTTTCCTGCTCAGTTTTCACTCATCGTATTTTCCAAATCACAGTTAACAACTATTTTATGAATTTCAAAATGTAGTTATTATATAATACATTTTTGAATTACAAATTCAAATGCTGACAAACATCAAATTTGTTTATAAGAAACGTTAATAGTTAATATGATTATGTTAACTTTTTGCATATAAGTGTTATCACAGCATTGTTCCAATCTGATCTGCTATTGTTGAATTTTGAATGAGTAGTTAAAAGTATTACAACGTGCATAAATCAAGACCGTGTTGCCTTCAATTAGTATCATGAATTTGATCCTTGTTTATACATGGTTGATAGGTGGCTGCTAAGTCGCTCCCGCATCTGAAATGTTTTGCGTTGACTCTTATAGTATTATAAATACATAAGTTGATTGTCTTCTTATTTCTATCGTTAATTTGATATGTGCTTTGATTAATTTTTACCAAAAATATGAGGAACATACAATTTATCAATTCAAGCTAAAGTTTGCCAATATTTACAGTCAAAACACAATTCATTATTAAGACCAAATGCTAATTAGAAATGAGTTAATTAATACATTGCTGTAAATTTTATAAGTAGGTAGCTTGAAGAAAATAATCTCAAAGAATAAAATATTCATCAGTTCACAGAATTATGTTTTTTCTTATTACGTGTATATTAACATACTATTGCATAAAAATAACAATGCATTTATTTACAGGTTAAAAGTAGTTGAATATATTTACATTATCATAAGAAGGTAGTACTCGTATAATGAAAATAAAAAAAATGGTATCGTTTGCCTAATGAGTTCTATCAAATAATTTATCAACTTATGTTTTATGAATTATAACAGTTTGCAGTTGTTTTATGAATTATAACAGTTTGCAGTTATTACGATAGAGTAATGAAGTACAGATTTTCCGCTACTGTACATAGCATATTCAAACGATTTAGAGAGCTTGTTAATTATCTCTGGACAGCAGCTCAGAATTTAAATTAATTTGAAAGTTTTCATTCAAAAAATTCGGTTAATCTATTATTTTTTTATAGTTGCGACTTATGCATTGCATATTGCCAATTCATGTATTTAAACAGATTGGTATTTCTTAAATATATGAGGAATTCATCAAAGGTGTTTAGTATATTGTACATGTTTCTTTCAAAAATAATTCCACTTTATATTCGGTATACTAGTAATACATATAATGCATTGCACTCTTCAATGGCAGTAAAACCGCAGACGAAATAAATCCTTTGATAAGTTCAAATCAAATTTTTTGGTTAATCGTTTGTGATTGTCTTTCTAAAAAATTTTATAAATGTGTGAGATAAAGTTTATTGTCAATTATTATCAAGTCAAAACTGTCATGCAAAAACGCCTGCTTTATATTATTTCTCCATAATATTTTCGGGTTATTATCTAATTTATATAAAATGCCATAACAATTTCTAGTTGTCGTAATAAGTAACTCGAGTTTATTAGGTATTACAACACAACTTCTGTTACGTAGGTTGAAAATATATCCGTCAACGTCATATATATAATTTCTTAGAATTATCGTATAACGGTGTCCTTAATATTTACTAACATTGTACTATTTAACATCCTTTTGTATTCATGAAACTATTATCCGATTCAAAAGTTTATATTCGAAAAAGTAGTCTTCGGTTTTCAATCGATTGTAAAAGTAATTAGCGATATTGTTAATTCTTAATATCGATAACATTCTGATTGTTGGTGTTTAAAGTTAAATCCAAATTAAATAACTAAATCTATAATATGCATGCTTTCTTACTATAATTAGTTTAAAACTATTTACGATCTAACTAATCTGTGATCAAATTCAATTTGAGAAACAATTCGATACAGAAACATCATAAAATATCATTTTAGTTGTCAGCGATGATAAAATCACTTGCATCTTTTTAATCATCCATTATTTACTTCCATTTTCTGTTCGTATTTTTCTTGAAAGAAGTCTCTATGGCAAACATATTTTGAAAACACAGCATTCTTTAGCCTATCTTTCTTACCACGGTAACACTTGAAAATTTCCTACTAAATGCGAGACAGTTTGTTTTTAAATTCCATCTTTTGTTCATCTATCGACAACTTCTATTTGTATGTAAGTTAATCGACTGTTTGCCTTCCCAGAATCCGTGAGACAGACTGAAGGGTGAGATTTAATATTATTTCAGATATATCTACTCAAAAAGTTTGCTGAATTTATTTTCATCAACTATAACTAAAAAGAAATTCGTATGTGTTTATGATGATAACTCATTCCCTATTGCAATTAATTCATCAGTATCTGCACAGTAATTTATTTAGTACCGACAATATTTGAGTGATTCACTAACATCTTCGTTATTCTAGTTGACATTTAATATTACATGCATATTGATGATGATGCTGCTTTCGTTTCTAAAACTTTCCACTTATTTCGTGGTGCATTGTCAAGCTGGATAGGTCTATTTCAATAATAGTAAAATATATATTTCTACATGTGACATATTCAATTTTAAATTACATAATACAACAAACTTTAATTGAAGGTTTATTTCTTGGACTATTCTAAATATGTATTATTTGTGTAAAATCATTCATGTTGCTTGTTTTTGTCTATTTTTAATTTTACTAATAACAATTATCTTTAGTATACCTTATTAATTACCGGATATAATAATTAACATACCATATATATATATGACAACATAGCTGCTACTTCTCATAAAAAATAAAAATAAACAAATAAATTATGATATTGTAATAATGATGACTAGAAAACATTAATGTATTCATGTGTATTTAGAACTTGTTTAAGTGGTTCTAATTATTTTAGAGTTTCAAAGTGAAAATTTGAAGTATGCACTTATTTATTATCATTTATTATGTCGGTGGCGAGTGTAATAATTATTTGAGTTCTCTTGAATAAATTGCTGAATATAGACCTCCACTTACTCTTTGCGTATGTATCTATGTTATAAGTAGTGCAGTAAGTTAGTTTTCAGTGGCTCCATATTATCTGTTTGTATGGTCAAAGTCATATCCATACTGCTCCTTCTTTTATGAGATCTCCATTCGATGATATTTCTAATCAATCGAAAATCGTTAAGTCTAGCAATTCAAAAAATCAATTTCAAAAAATCTAAAGTTGTGTGTCTTCAAAACTATTTGTTTAACGGTACTATTGTATGACTGCAAAACCTGTAAGCGAGCGGTCGATGATATTGCAAAATACGCTTTTGACTGAAATCTCCAGTCAAGAATATCCCTTGTTCAAAAATCAACGTGACGAAGAACCCTCATTAAAATGTTTAGTACCAGTGGAAGTGAATGGGGTGAAGCGAATGTAAAGTAATATCGTTGTGCAGTCCTGTATACCCATTGGTTTACAGGTTGAAATGATCGCACTCTTAACTATAATAAAATCGTTTTAATGATATATTATTTTCTGCGTCTCGTACTAACCCATTCAGAACATCAACGTCAAATGTAACAGTATGTTTGTAATACTTAAAATTTCTTATGCTCCTCGACATATCCTGATTTGTAAATTCAGAGTTTGCTAGCCTTTTTTACTTTAATCGAGCCAAAATGGCATTTGCGCTTATATCAGTAGAAGTTTATATCTTTAAACTTCTTCGAATGTGCCACCACCTGTTGTTAATCAATATCAAATAATCGTTGAATAAAAGTGTTCATTATTCAGATGATTTGATTATAATTATTTCTATATTGAAGATATTTTAATTCAAATTATATTAATATTCTTCAGCCCTCTTTACTCTTTCATGTCCATATTGTTTTAAACCTTAAAAATATAGACATGTACAATTAATGCATTGTGCATGTGATTTGAATATTGATTAAGTATTAACAATCATTTGCTGTTTGCATGACTGTAAAAAAATTAAAGTACATAAAGATGTATATAATTGCTGAGTTTAATTTAGAAATGATAATAAAGATATGCAATGGTCTTGTATCTTCCAACTATTATAAGCAAAAGCGTAAACAGAGTAGAATTATTGAATGAAATTCAATACTGAAGTATAAAGTCATAATTGGATTAAGTATCTAATAGTGAAAAGTTGCATTGTGTTATTTAAGTGCAAATAGGCATTAATACATACTTGTTCAAATACAGGGTCTTTCAATACGTGTGATAAATTTCGACCGATGAGGATGTCTGACATATGTAAAGTTGTGATTTTTATGGTTCATTTAATTGGCCAACGACACAGGCTATACGTCGAATTGTGGTTCGGTTTGAAACAAAATTTTCTTTACGAAATACCACAACACGAGTACTTCAACGGAATGTTCGTGTGAAGCAAATATCAATGATATAAGTGCTAGTGTTGCTGAAATTTATCAATTTGACGTCATCTCAAGAATAAAACATTTCTGAGACTTAATTATGGCGGTTTAAAAGCATTTAAGATCCAGTTGACACAATAATTGAAGCCAAACGATCATTTAATGCGTCGTTGTTTGATCCAATTTTTTAATCAAAAAATAATTTTTTCGGATAAAGCACATTTCAGGTTAATTGAATACTCGTATATGTACTCATATGCTTTTAAATTCATCTTCACATTGGCCTCCTAATGTTCCAGGTTCCAAATCGTTTCCGTTTACGTATGCTATGTTGTTTAATGACGTTCCACGTATTTCAGCAGTGCGAGTTGCAGACACACAGTTGTCTTGAGTTGGTGGAATTAACATTTTTTTCTTATTGGCGGCCAACCGCTTTGACAATTTTAGTGAGTAATAAGTGGATGAGACAAACGTGATTAGCAATTGATGATACGTGATGAGCATGAAATGTGACACTACTATCGATATTTATGATACTATAGATCCATTCAGCAAATATTTTAGTGATGCACGTTGCATAATTGAATTGTACTAGAATTCATGACATTATTTTTCTTGCTATTTATTCACTTTTTATAATTAGTAATTAATTCTATGCAGTTATTTTATTATTTCAATGGTCTGATTACTTTACCTAACATTGATATGTTGTGTATTGAACAAGGAAGAATATAATAGAAAGAAGATTACACCTGTTAATTGAAGAAACGTGTTTTAATTCAGGTTGCGATATTAAACTCTTAGTAGCAAATATATACTCGTATATGAATTTACGGTTTGTTGTGCATGTTTATATACGAATATGATTAGTTTATAATATTCAAATATAATATTTTTGAATGAATATCAGCTTTTAAAACAGCTCACTTTAGCATAGATTATGATTTTAAGAAGTGCAATAAATTTAAATAATTTCTCAGATAATTGGTTACGTAGTAGATTTAGTATATTATACAATAGAGGCCATCTTTTGTCTTACGAGGTGAGTAGAAATATTTTTATATCAGCAACGCTATGAGTAGGTCAATTTTTGCAATTACTGCAATTTGAGATTTGTTTGTATGCGTAAAATCAAAATGTCGACAATTAATGTAAACAGACAAATTAATTCAACTGTTGCAATTTTTTTTTTTTGAATACTCGTAATATTGATATTAACTGCTATATAGAATATTAAGAGATTGCAGTTCTAAAAGTGTGGCAAATTTGTATTTGAAGTAAAACAGAAAAAATGTAAATTAATTCACGTTTCAATGATTTATTTTACATAAATATTGTAGTAGTATTTATTAGAATTTTCATTTATTGTGAAATTTTTTGATCATATTTGATGAAAAAATTTATAATTTTATATAAATTTGAATTTGTATTACGGTATTTGATTTAGTCAAGTATTGCCACTGCGCTTCTTACAACATGGCGGTCCATACATTTCCTCTATTGAATTATATATATCTATGTATGTAATCAATTTATTCCACGTGATCGACATTGTGCGTCTTTGCATCGAAGCCCCAAAATCGCTGTGGTGAATTGTGGTGAAATAAAACTTTAAAATACTATATTAAATAACTGCAATTTTCGCTCTGAATATATACACATTTTCCAGAATTAGATGTATAATTATTAAAAGAAATTAAAGAATTCTTCGTTAAACTGTTGTATCATTACTTTACTTTTGTGTAATTATAAACAAATTTTCTTCAAATTTTTATCTTAGGGACTGAGTAGATATGTTAAAGACAGATATTTCTGGAAAACTTTCAAAATTGAATTTTAGATTTTCCTACAATTCTCTCCATATATTAAATATTAGTCGATAATTCAATTTTTTACGAACGAGTTGTTGAAAACAGATGTCACATAGAAACCTGCAAAGACAGAAAAAGATGTTTTTTCCGGCTGCATATTTGTTGAGTTTTGCAACACATTCTAACTAGTGAAATTCTAAAATTTGTAACTTTGTAAATCTGTGCATCTATTACAGCGTAATTTTCCAGTGCTTGTAAGATGTTTGATGATAAGATGTAAAAATATCTATCTTTGACATTTTTAACTTGTAGACTCCTCTGTCGAGGAACCGATAACATTGGTTGATGCGCTATTGTTTCGTTCTGCCACCATACTATCCCTATTCCTATAATACACCCATATGCCTATAATACACCATATTCCTACATTTAATATATACTGATTTTATCAATCCTTTTTTTTCAGTAATTATCCTAATTCAATTCCCACAACTTGTGAAAGAAAAGTTCACTATGTGCATCGTGCGGTTACGTGTCAATATTCATCTGCTGAGGTGGCAGGTCTATAATCCTATATTTATAATTAATGTCGGGACATCGCCAATGTATTTGTTTTATATTTGATACATGCATTCATGTAGGGCATCCATGTGATATAGGAATTAGGAATAGTTGTTTTGTGGCATTTGAATAGATTAGTGAATTTCACTGGTTAATTCATGATATTGGGTACTTTCGCTTTCACTACTACAAATTTGCAGCGTAATGTTTATGATTCTCGTACGAACTTAAATCAAATCCTTAAAATATCTGAAGTTCAGTGGTAAGATGCATTTAGAGTTTTTCTAAAAAGTTAGGTTATGATGAAATGATCAATAAGTTGTATATAATTAGTTGATTGTAATACAATAATTTTACATCTCACTTTTAGGTGGAGGCCCAAAAGTAAAATGTTGGTCGAGCAGTCAAGAACAGTTGTCCACTTTATCAAGGTATGCAAAAAATATTATTCTTTATTGTTTGAATAATTTACTGAATATATGTAGGTCTCGATCCATTGAAGCTGTATCAAATGGCACATTATCAAATTCAAGATTGTCAAATGCAATCTCGAGAGGACACAATGGACTACATGAGGACTTAGATTTTCCATTAATGACAAAAACATTGTCACGAAAAAAAACAATTACTTGGCTTCGACCTCATGTATGTAGTTACTTTAAGCAATATTAGTATTTTAAATTATACCACAAGATTTAATTATAAAGTAGAACAGTGATAGACAGATAGATAGGTAAATAGGTAGATTGATAGACAAGATATAGGGCGATATATTGACTGATTAACTGGTTGACAGGTACAGATTGACAACTTTATATTAGAGACAGGTTAGGCAAAATACATACTAAGGACCTTGCATTAATAATGTCGATTTAGATAACAGTTGGCGTAACTGGCGTTGTGTTCATCGGAACACACCGCGGTCATATTCTTTTTTTTTTGTCTGTCATTACTCTATAAATTTCAGTATATGTCATTTCGTTGAAGTGTAAACAACAAAG
>JANSTX010021484.1:0-15961 GCA_027564355.1 Penthetria funebris
CCGAAGAGATGGCGAGAGAGTTGGACATCCGCATCTCAAAATTAACTGAAAATAAAAAGTCCTAGAAAAACACAGGTTCATGACCTAACGAAAGAAGAAGAAGAAGAAGAAGAAGAATACCGTAACAAATGTTATAAGTATCTATCTAATAAAAAAGTCACAACGAATATGTGTTTGCTATTTACATATTACAAAAAATTAATATATATATTATATATATTATATTTTGTAGTATTCTTAACTTAATTTACTAATTATTCAATTATTACATACTGAATTGATGTATTGAATTGGTCAAACTTTCACTAATCAAAAATACAACGTACCAGCTACAGATTTTATTCCCAAAAATAGTCATCAATCAAATTTTAAAAATATACGAAAATCATGTGTATATTTATTTGAACACACAAATAATTTTTAATAATTTAAGTAATTATTTGCAGATCATGAAAATGTTTCATTTTTAATATATTTAATAAACAAATTCATCTTAACAAGGTTCATTATTTTTTTTAAAAAATATTTTTTGTTGATAAAATGCTTAGTTGTTAATCGTAGAAGTATTGACCGAAAAGTTTTATACGATCAATATTGATCAGCACTGAATTTATTGTGATTTTTTAGTTAATATTATTATTTTAAAGAAAAAAAATTTCGGACATTCTTATACGTATGGCTGATAGTAGTGATGTTATCGGTCAAGTAACTGGCAATTTCGGAAAGTGGCAATTACGGACAATATTAATAATATTTTTGTGTAAAATTCCAACATCATGGTTTATGGCAGTTATCGGTAAATAACAATTAATTTATTTAAATAAAAAAAAAATAAATAAATAAAATACGAAAGAGAAATTTAATAATTATTTTATAATTATACAATAGTTTATACAGCACCAGCACCAAAAATTGGTGAATTTTGGTGTAAACCTCCAGTTGAATTAAAAATTAACAATTCAAAGGAATGGATACAAATATCGCATCCATTGAAAGAGTTAAATCCTGGTGGCAAAGAATTTCATTTAGATTTTTGCAATGTCTACAAGGATGTGATCAATGATCATGAACAATACTATCAATATGTGAATTTAACAAATTATCAGGATATTTTAAGACAAAATCGTTCAATTATACCATGTGAAAATTTTCATTATCAAGCTAATTTTCACACATTAGTAGCTGAATTTAATTTAGCTTGTTCAAAACAGTTATTGGTTACATTTTCCCAATGTATGCATATTTTTGGATTATTAATTGGTGGTATCATGGTGTTTTTTTTAATTAAAAGGTAATCATTTTATTAAAGAATGATATGTATACATTTTTTATACATTAAAGCATGAATTTTCCTTAAAAATTATATGTATATGACTAAATTTTCATTTATGAAGCGATTTCAGAAACTCATATAATTTTTCAGAAAAATACTTGAATTTATTTATTCCGGTAAAACATTTCTCAAATATTTTAGATATAGTCCGAAAAGAATAATGTTAATTGGCATGTTTCTACAAATTATTTTTGGCATCTTAAGTGGCTATATTAATTACTTTGGATTGCATGTCCTATTTAGGTGCCTTACAGCTGCTGCATGTGCATTTATGTATACATCTGGACAAAATATCAGTAAGTACTGAAATTTAAAACAAAATTATATTGAGATAATTTATTGAATTAACCAAAAAATCAAATTTACCTATCTATCTGTGACACAGATAGATAGGTAAATTTGTTGAGTTTGAACTGTTTTCACATACGACTAGGTGAGCATAAATAAATTGAGAGGATTTGTAAAATCAGAATCAGGGACCCAAACCATATGCGGATAAATTAAGGTTTTTCCCTTAAGTTTAGTCTTCAGAAAAGATACTTTCTTTTCTTTGTTTCACTATTATGATCGTTTCAGAGTGTATGACAACTGGTATCAGCTATTAATATTGGTTATCTCTACAAAAACTTTCCGTCTGGTGTACCTATGATTGCAATTCATTTAAGGGATAAATTAAATATTATAATAGCTACTTAATTTTATTGCATAACAATCATTACAATAATTAAGTACTCAAAAGTATAAATTAGATAAACGTGTAATAGAATACGCCTATTTTTCTAGAAACACTGGGATAGTATATATAATGATGACTAGTTAGTAAACGTTATATAATAGTAATTTTTCTCAACAAAAAGAGTAAAAAAATTATATGGGATGTACCAGATGAAGTAATCCCATTTTATTTCTTCTTCAAATACAATAGGTCCTTAAAACTATGTTTTAAGGTCCAAGAAACACTTATTAATAGCATCTTATTTTTAAAGTTGCAGATATAACAAACGGTCGTCCCAAAATCATAACAACGGTTTTATTTGAATTATTTTGGTCTATTGGATTAATTATTTTACCAAGTTTGTCCATTTTCATTGATAACTGGACCCATCTTTATATGATGATATCGTTGCCAACGCTTGTGCTAATATTTTTACATAGGTAATTAATGCTTTACTCAATTTGTATTAATGGTTTAATTACAGTAACTAAACAAATAGTACATTAATATCTGTCAATATATTTCATTTATACAGATTAATACCAGATTCACCTCGATGGATGTTACAACATAGAAACTTTGAAAAACTAAAAGATATATTACATAAAGCAGCAAAACATAATAAGCGAACAATTCCAATTGATTTAAATCAACAATTGTTTTCAGAAGTAAATAAAATGTAAGTAGTTAGTTAATTATTCAGAAGTTAGTAAAAACTTCAGATCACCACCATGTATTTACATATTCAAAATTTTAAAACTATCGCTAATAGTATTTCAAATCTTAATAAGTAAGATATTCTAATAATATTTAGAATATATTGTGCGTCTGTATTTAATCACACTACAAATTTGCAACTAGTAATCATACCTAGTTTCGCATGAATTATTGTACTCGTCAGGAGATTATTGATCATTATTGATCAAATTAAAACGACACTCATTTCTTACTTTCAAATTATTTATTGAATTCATCCATACAGCATTTAAGTGATTAGCTTGCTTAATATATTCAACTAAACATTTTACGCGTAATGTGCGAACCTTACATATATTTTGGCGCCATCAAAATTTTGCCATATCATTTGAATTGAATGAATTTTTTATTAATTGTGCATTCATAATTCATTTTTTATTTGAGAAAACATTTAATTAGTTTGACATCACAACATCGGGGACAATAGATTTCAGGAAACACTTTTTCAACATGTGAATGCATCTAGTCCAGATTTCTGTTATTTCTGTCATTATATCTCCTGTTGATCTTTTGGTTCGAAAGCTGTATTGCCAAACATTAAGTAGATCATTATTGACTTCAAATAAGATAGAATTTTATAGTTTAGAATGCTTTCCAAGACCTTAGATGACATGGAATTTATGATAATCGGTCTGTAGTTGGAAGAGTCAGATGTCCTTTTTAGAAATTAATAAATGATTGTGATTCATGTACGTTGGTGATGTTTTCCTAACCGAAAGTCAGTTGTTGCCAGACTATAAACTTAAGATATAATAGATTATATAACAGTTCCTGAGAATTTGTAATTCAATTTTATTTACATGATGTTTGAGATATACCTTTTTTAAAATGGATAATTTTTTAAAATATGTAATATAATTGCTTTTAGAGATAAACAACCAGTTATTACTTGGTTATCACTATGGGACGATTTACCTGGAAAATGTAAATTACTTGCTTTGCATTATTCGTGGGCTATTTACATACTTTTATTTAATGCTCTAGTTCTGAATGTTACATCTTTTGGTGCACAATATCTTCATATAAATGTTATAACAATGGGTTAGTTTTATTTGTTGATATGAAAATTGCAATTTTTCTCAATCTTAATGTTGCAATTAATTTAAAGGATTTAGTGAAATGTTTGGTGTATTCATTGGATTATATTTAATTTTATATACACGAAGAAAATGGTTATGGTCTGGTTTATTAAGCATAGTATCTGGATTAATTGCATATTTAACTTGGACAATACCTTTATATAGTAAGTAATTATTTTACATTGGAATTAAATGTATACTATTTAATTATTAATATAATATTCATATAGTGACCAAGAAACATATTGATTCTTTGTCAATGATTGCATGTGTTTTATTGAAAATTGCAACATCTACGGCAATGTCAATTTTAACAACATGTTCGGCAAATTTAATTACACCAGCCAAAAGAAAGTTGCTTATGTTTTCAGTTGCAGTATGGGCACGTGCATGGTTTGTATGGGCCCCATTTATAGGAGCATCTAAAGTTTATGGTATGCTTGTACCCTTAACTATATTTGCAACATTATCAATTATTGGCGGTATATTATGTAGTTATATTAACAGTGATGAAAGTAATAAGATTAATAAGAAAAGGCGACCATCAAAATTAATAATGAATTTAGAAAATGAAACACTAAATCAATTAATTAGTTAAGTTTTTTTTTTTTATTTTTATATGATTGGTAAGGTTTTATGGAGGCGAAATTTTTAGATAGGCATATACTCGTAAATCATATATATAAGTGTATAAGTATTTTAAGAAATTAATGTTTTTTAAAAAATTAGCTTCAATGTGATCAGATATAAATTACCATAAATTAACACTAAAGTAAAATAAAATATATCTAAAATTTATAGCAAAGCATTTTTTACCATTAGCAAATAAGTATTCCATAAAATTTATCGTAATTTAATAAGGTTTGCGGGATGTGTCATATGAATATAAAAGTATTGGCTATCAAAGAGATTGGATTGGGAAGTATTTACCGCAATATTGACTCAAATATAAACAGTATAATTTATAAGCGGATATCTTGAATTTATATATTAACAACTAGCTAACCTTCTATATACTTGAACGCAATTTTCTACTCTATATATACTAATTATGATATCAAAGAAGCAGCGTTTCAATTTTTCTATATTCAAATACAAATTAGTTCTTACTAATAACAAATACTACATTTATTTTATCCTTCAAATCATCTTTTAACATGCTATTATTATGAGCATTAGTATTCAATAAGTTAGAAGCTTATAAAATACATCAAGCATAATACATCAACGAACAATCGCCATTGTTCACGATTTATATCAAGTATATGCACTTCAATTCAGATCTTATCACTGGGTGTCAGATTCTTTATTTGACAATTCTAGGTCACGTATGTATTTAGGTAATATTTGCTTCATCTATCAGTAATATGTTCACTTGTACATTCATTTCTTTCGCCTAATTTAAAATCTAACATAAATTAGTCGATTAATTTGGATGTTATATTTTGTAGCACTTTAAGGTTAATTTTCTAATCAGATGGTAGATTTTTCTCATATTACATATTGTTCTCAGTGAATAATATTAAGAAATGTTGTACCTTATCCCGGCATGCGATTTTTCCAACATATTTTTTCAATTGACTCTGTTAAAATGGGTAATAGGAGAATAAGTCTTACAGTCTTTGGGTAATATGAGAATAAGTCTTACTAGCAATGCCTATAGGCGTAATTTTAATGATGTATAGAAAATTAAATATGGCTAATATTTTATATGCGACGGTTCTAATTTGGTAGCTTTAAGTTTAATGGAATAGTTTTTTTTGGCAGTTATTTCTTCATTGATACTAAATTACTTGTTACTTATTTACAAATTATAACTATGTTATAGAGTATTTAGGTAAGTTTAGATAAAAGATCAAATTTTATTATTGCTCATTAATATGTTAACCATACAATTTATTATATCAGATATCATCATCAATGGCAAGTAGATGCACCAAACATTGGATACCAAATCAAATAGAGTCAACTATATAAACAAGACTAATTAAAAACATAATATAGATCAATAACTCATGAAATAATTCAAATTAATATGTTCGTTTTTCTTATACATTCATCATCTTAAGTGTGGTTGAACGTCGGGAGGCGGATAGATGTTACTGACTGAATATTTAGTTTGCTCAACAAATTATAATTTTTTTGTGGTGTCAACGAAACCATAATGACAATATATGTCAATCCTAAATCCATGACATATTGTCGTAAGAACAGACATTATCAATGCCGTGTTTGGTGAACAACTAGGTAGTTTTGCTGATTTATATAAATGTGCAAAAAAAAATCATCTAATGATATGTTAGCTTCATACTTAATCAATTAACGAATGTCGTAGAATTCATTATATACCCAAGAGTCGAGATTATGATTTTAAATGTAATAGACTGATACTTAATTGACTTAAATTATTAATGCCAAATTTTACTTATATATAAAAGCAATAAAGTCGAATCTATGACGTTGATGTAAGCTATTAATTTCAATATCGTATTGATCGAGCCCACATCGCACTAATTTGGTTGATATTTACTCGTATGTATACTAAGAATATTTTTTTCCCATATAAAAAATGAATTTTTATTCATTTTAATTTATTTACTATATTTATTTTCAAGCAACTAAACAAATAATACTATACTTGAAAATCAACCAACAAATAAAAATTAATTAATGCCAATTGACAATATTTATATATAAACATATATTTTATGTTTTAGAATAAATGTGCCTTTTGAAACATATTGAGTATTTCGCAATCATTTCTTGAATTAGTTAGTGACTAGCAGTGATAAAGTTTAGATATAATTTAATTATTTTGCCAAATTGTGAAAGTTAAAAAACATATAAGTACAAAAAAGGACTATATGTGCTTTGCGCAAAATTTTTGGATTAATTAAGTACCTTAAACAAAACACCTAATTCACAAATTTTATAAACTAAGTATAGTGTTTCAATTTTTTTTGTTTTTTTTTTTGTCTAAACTGAATTCAAGTTTAGACAAAAAAAAACCGACTAGACTTCTATTAACAAATGAACAGAATTATCTGGTGAATTCAATATTGTCAAAAAAATAGGAAAATTTTAAATTCTAAAATGATATAAGATTATTAGTAAAAAGTAAGGATGCAATTCTTAAATTTTTTGCTTTAAATATAATATTTGCTCTGAGTTTAAGGAATGTAAGTTCTAAATTCACAAGAACATTTTAAATAAATCATATCAGAAACATAGAAGTTGGCATCAGGGTAGCAAACTATAAATATACACTTGTTCACGTTTAAATATTGTAAAATTATGACTTCTAAACTATCAATTAAAATGTTCGAACAACTACTCCAATTAATTACTTTTAGAGCATATGCAATACCGCAGCGATTCTACGATCAGAGTATATATGGCAATTGTATAAAGATATGGGTTTAATATCTCTTGTTTGGAAATTTGGTGTATTAGCATCTTATAGATTTAGCTGTAAACATCATTTTAATCAAGTTCTTAGCTGATCAACTACTTGTTTGGCAGTATAGGTTTGAAATATTGTGTATTGGAAATGGTAAATTAACATCGTATACCCTGCCGCTCTATGTGCCCTTGAGGCGTTACATCGGTACTACCGTAATTTATCATATGACGTCAATTTAGTAACTAATGCATAACACAAACAAATTGTAAAAGGTTTGGAGGCAACAAGTACCTTCAAACATTTTACAATTTAAATTTTTATAGTAATGAATTGTGTAGAAGAATAAATGATTTTGCTGTAGTATGCCTTGATAGATATAATATTTATTTGATATTAATTTTCATACTTGTTTTTATATAATAATGACTTATTGTAAAATTCATAACATTAATTATGCATACAAACGATACAAAATAGACTTGTGAATGTTTTATTTCAAATGGTAAGAATATCATTACAAATATAGCATTCATTAAATTTTGTAAAATTATTGAAATCGTCAATGAACCGAAAACCTGAGATACATAATCGATGATTGTTCCCTCGATATCTAAAAAACAACGTCATTTTAAACATGTTACATATTATATTAAAATGATATGATAAATTTATTTATAAATATTCATAAATGAATGATAAGATATTCAAATATTATGAGTATGCTAAATTATTAAATATTAATTGTGGACTAAATTTATCTGACAACATAGTATCTGCCGTGAAAGTATAGGATATTAAGTATAAGACTGTCTCAGAAGTCAAATCCAACCAAGGGAATGTATTCTGTAAATTTTACACTGGTATTTAATCAAGGCTAATACAAAAAAACAACTCTAATAACTTGATCAGATGTATAATGATCAAGATTAAACTAATATCAAAACATGCACTATTTTATATGATAATATATTCCGCAACACAATAGTGTGACATACTCGTACAATTGTCAATAGACTATTTCTATGAAAAAATGAAAAAAAAAAAAATTATCTTCACCTGAATCATTATTTCATTTTGGAATTGTAGTATGTTTAATACATTCTTTCACTTTCTTTCATCTATTCACTATTGTACAAAAAAACATCCTCATCATCATATTGGACTTTATTCAGTAATTGCTATTATATATGCGTCAACGATATCTGCTGAAAATCTTCACTTCAATTCCAATTTTTCCGCTAGCATACTATTCCAATTCCGGTATTATCCATAACAAGTGATATTATATTATATTCTCTTCGGATGAAAATCAGTACTATTTAAATATCACAAACTCTTCTACTCGCCCATCTTCTGACCATCGATAGACGATATGTCAAGAAATGAAAAAAATATCATTGCATAACGTTTGCGTGATAATATTTGAAATTATTTACCCTTGCGTATTGTGTCAGCACGTGACAAATGAAGGACACAGTTATAGGGAAAGGATTACATTTACCTTTCTGTATATCACAGAAGAATTTGTCCAGTTTTCATAAATCACATATAAGGATGAAACAGTAAGTTAATCTAACGATATAAAAATGACATAGAGACCCTATGAACAATAAATCGAATTATATAATTTGTGGGTTAGTACAAACCACCAAATAGAAGTCAAATCATTTACTTAATGGTACCTTTGTCGTAGATCAGATATACATATATACCAACAAATTAGATTAGTTTACTAATCAGAATTACGTAAATATTAAAGGAGAAATTTCGAATAAGCCGATATAAATGTATATAATAGAGAATGGTAATTAATTTTGTATCCTGAAAATGCCTGAAACATTATACCTAGAGCCTTTGAATATGCACGGCATTTGTTGAGCAAATAATAAATCGTAAATATTGTTTAAAATGTTAACGAGGACATTTAATATGCGCCATACAGGTGTGCTCTAATTTATTTAATCAATACCAACATTTAATGTCTGTACATATGAATAATGTTTGCAAAAAATTTCATTTCGATATGTTGAAGCATACATGCACATAATTTAAAATGTTAAACAAAAATTCAAAATATAATGACGCCAAAATGTCTCTGAAATAATTGACAATTCACAAGGTTGTTGAAACTTCAGTTAAATACCAGCAAGGTCAAAAGAGAACAGAAGAAAGTTTGCTTTTTATAAATCATATTGTTTTTTACAATAAGAGTAATAGTGCTTACCGTGTTACACTTACACGAGCATATATAGTAGCACCGTTGCACGTATTATTATATTCTTGTTTTACGGTTTGAATATATACTTTTAATTTGCTTTAACGCTTCCTTCAGACGTTTTGTCGCCATAATATTTAATATTTATTTTGTTGTATATTTGAATTTTTGAATATAATATTTTTTTGCAATGGTGATTTTAAACGTTTTCGAAATTCGTAAAATTGCGTGAAAATATCTTCTTTAATTAAATTACATTTGGCATGTTTATCATATAAATAATTTACCTTTTGGTGCATGTTCGAATATTTGCTGATAGTATTTACATTGTTATGAATTTGAGTAAATAATTTTACATATTTAGAGCGTTAACAAATATAAATGCCATCACCTTCAATTCGCTTCATAACTTAACGCTGTTACTAAACTTTTTAATGCCATAGTCACCGCCACGATATTAATGATATAATCAAATGTGGCATCTATATAAATATATGATCCCGTTATTAGTGAAGTGTGATTGTCTGATGATATATTCTAATGTTGTGGAAAGAGGGGTTAATTATTACTATTATTACTGCTAGTCTTAGACTAGGTTATGATAAAACTAAATAAGATGTTCAATTGCTGTCAATGGCGAAAAAATAGATGAAGTAGAAGACTTCCAATTTTGGAAAGTTTTATTAACTATTGATTCTGGCAAAGTTTGGAGGTGATAAACAGAATGGTCAACGTAAGAAAGTGGAATTCGATATCGGTCATACACTGAATTTGCACAGGTATACTACAAACATTCAGTAGAAACATGTATTTGCCCTTTCTTTCTGCACTAATTACTATATTTAATATTATAACTAAACTCGATAATTTAATTTAATGAATGTAAAATTAATATTAAATTAAATTATTATATATTATTGCATATAATTACGATAAGTGTTAAATTTTTTTATATAAAATTCTGCTTATGAATAATAGAAATTTGCATTTGAATTATTTATTAACAGCAATATATACCTTCATATATTGTATAATACAAGTTTATAATAAAATTAAAATACCAAAATTAATATTAAAGTATTATTAATTAATATTTTAATTTTAAATTGATAGTGATCACTATTTTGTTATTAGACAAATTTGTATTAAACTATACAAAGGCAGCCTAAGATAGTGAAACTTATTGCCGTACAACCTTAGAACAGCAATAGGCAGACAATGTTGCCAATTCTTGAAAACAATGGAATACCTTAAAAATTAATAGACATTATCTGCAATTCGTTTGTCGAACACATGCCGTCTTGAAGGAAATAATAGAATAATATAGGAGATAGTCAGCTTTCAATGTTTCGCAACTGATAATGGTAATAAAAAATGTGTTGTGGAATGACGCATACAAATATAGATATTTGGATGCTAAGTAGGTTATAACAAACGACAAAAATTTCACGTAAACATTGCGAATTTTTAAATCAAATTGTTCATCTCGAAATTTATTGCATCACTGTGAGATCACAAATTCAAGTGTTTGTCAACAGTTGCAAATATGTTGAAAATATGTTGGTCGAATAAAATATCAAACGAGGAATTGTGGAAATTGACGGAATTTAAGGTGATATAGGCACGTTTATCAGACAAAAAAATGTGTGCGCTTAACTGAAACCCAATAGTAGTAGATGACCTGTTTGACAAAAAATGATAGCGCTTAAAATTGTCATTAACGAAATTGGTATTAGTGATAGGATGTGGAGTGTGGTAAATGGCTACACAAACTTTTTTTGACCCATTAGTAATTAAAATATTAGTTATTAATCACATGTAACAAAGTATTATTTCAACCTCATTGTAGAAAATACCATCACATTAACTTTGCATTAATTAATTATTTTTTTGTAATGTACGTATACTTTCATAATTTATTCGAGTAAATATAATTACATATTTTAATTAAATATTCCATTTATTTTACATTTATTGTATATTTGCATTAAAAACAAAACAATCGTTGTATTATAAATTATATTAATTTGCATTAGTCAATAAATTATTTACGATAACACGTGTACTAATAATGTTAATTGGACAATAATAAACAAATATGTACTTTAAAATTAATTGGATTCTTGCCAATCGCATTTGTCTCAATCAAATATTTTACACATCACAAATTTAACAGATATTTTTTTTTTTTTAAAGAAAATGTAAATTATATCTGTTTAATTTAACTATTTAAAATTCAAATAATCAACAAATTTTTCTTTATCAAAATAATGCCAACTTCAATGAATTATTTTGAAAATAGAAACATTTCTTTATAATATTAGAATTATATTATTTTTTTTATTTTTTGAAAAATGGAACGTTATCTATTCTAATTGAAGAATTACGCAAATTTTTAATTATCTACATCTTCTGCAAATTATTTAAATTTTGATGCGATGATGCACACAAAAATAGTATCATTAAACTTTAATTTTGTCAATTTAAAAAAAAAAAAATAATTGTGAAATTGTACAAGGTTTCATTCATATGTTAAAGAGTATATACAACGGTGACGAAAATTGATGATACTCATTTAGGTTTTCTATAAATAAGAAGTATTCTAATATATGATATGATCTTGGCAGTGAATTTTTCTAATTAGCTGCGTACATAAAATTAGCTGTTACGCGCTAATAATAAATTTAAAAAAAAAATTATTTCCGTAATATAATTTATTATTGTTTTTTAGTTAAATAAATGAATATATTTGTTTATATTGTATCCGCATTTTGTAATAATTATCAGTAAATATTATTGGTAGCTGTGGGAATGTAACACTTTCTAGTCGGAATTTTTTAATTATTATATATTTGAATCATCTAAAACTGGGGTGGGTTAATTGCAATTATAGTTAAATGAGTTCACATTTGATGTTACATGCATCAAAATAACTTTTCCCTTATAATTGTTGCTAACTCCATAATTAACGTAATTTATGTAATACAAGTAAGTACACCACTTTACATGAAGATGTTTCTAAAATTCACAGTACAATCAATAGAATAATCAACATTTACTTTTGAATCAAATGGAGTGTAATGTTAATAATGTTATACTGATTTCGTCTAATCAATGACAAACTTGAGTACAATAAAATATTTAAGAAATGACCTATTTCTGCCTGTTATATCTTAAAAAATTTCAATGGATAAATGCTTATCACAGAATAATAAACAATTTATAAATTATAAGTAGTTACCACAATATTAGAGTATATGTGCTGACACACCAGTCTCATCTGAAGAATAAATTCTACATAAGGTAAATATAAGAACTACCATTTATTATGTATCAAACACTTGATCATCGATAATAGTATAATCAATAAATTCTTTCTATATAATGAATTTTCATATTACTTAAGTGCCTACTTATGTATAACATATAAGTGTACTAAGATCATACATTAAATAATTTTCAGAGTGAAAGGGAAATTATTCAATATATTATTAATTACTTTTTAAATTATAATGGAAAAGAGAATATTTTCCACGAAAAAACGAAACCATTTGGGGATTAAGTAATTTTAATTCAGCAAATTACAATAAAATAATTAATTTTGGATTCGACAGATAAAAACTAACATAAATTAGATAATTATCGATGGGTCATTATACTACAAGTACATAGATGTATAAAGTTTATATTAATAATTATGATTAGATTAAGTGTAATTATAATAACAACTTTCAATTGATTAATTCATTAGTTTAAGTGGAATATGTCTGCATAATGTAGTGTTTTCATAAGTAGTGTGTTTTTTTTTATTATCATACATTCATTTATTTTCCAAAAATACAATATATCTTACTGTTACTAAGATACTGTCCATATATTTTTCCTAATTATAATTTTAATACAACTTGAAAGAGAGTTTATACCAAGGGCTGATAAAAATTTGACATAGTTTTTTCATTAAATTTCAATCTTTGCAAAATTCTGCCATTTCCATTGGTTAGTATTTAATATAGTTGTATGTTTTTTTGAGTCTGTAAGCCCGAGCACAAACCACAGTGCACAATTTTGCTTATAGTCCACTAATCATTAACGTTTCTAGACCGATTTCTGGTAAATTTTTATTTATGTATTTGGTCGAGAAGTCTTATCTGTTACATTTTTTTAATTCTTGAGTATTTCTTGAGAACATTCTACTTTAGATAGATCTGGTTGGTGCTTTTGTCCCAACATTTTTAATATGCGAAAATTAATTGTTATTTTTTTAATCAGTACAACCTAATAGCATCTATCAAAATTATATTATCTACCACCAAAAATCACAATATTGGTCAAAGGGGTCATGAAGGTACCAAAAGGTTACCATCCTGATGACACTAATTTTTAAATACACCTTATATATTGTTGCAGTATTGTTTTCCATCATTTTTAGCATACAAAATAAGTTCGACAGTTTGTTTCCATACCTTTAATAATAACAATTAGCTTAACAATCCTTCATTTTGTATTTTTTTCATATCAACAACACTGATATAGGCTTAATACATTTTTACAAATAATATCTTAAGAGTGAATTAGCAGTTTCCTAACGTTCTTTTATTCAGTTTTAATACAACTGATTTGAAGTCCGTTATAGTTTACATTGTATAATAGCAATTTTGTAAGGTTAGCTTGCAAGATAAAAGTTAAAAGTAATCGTTTCAGAATTCAGTAGACTGATGAGATTTTATATACTTAAGAAGTTCTTGTAAAATCTATTCCAAAAACTACCGAACAATCACCGTTTGGAATATAGTTTATAATTATAATCATGAACAATTATATAAGTTTAAAACACCATCGATTTAAATTTTTAACTATGCACGTTGCTAATATTAACTTTATTTCATAACATTGTTGTTATCGATACTATATGCTCAGATAACCGATTAAAATTCCCTATTTTATATTTTGACCATGGGAGTAAAGGGCAACAACGTGCAACTGGATTTTAATAACTATTTTATGCATATTTATCATCTATAAATTATAGTTCCGTATAGTCGTAGATGTATACATTTGAATAATTGACCTGCTATTGGTTTGAAGTTTACGGGATTGTGTTTACCATTATTGTTAGGCAATAAAACGTCTCCACAATAATGAAAACAAAAAAAGATTTCAGTCAGAAATAAGCTTTATCCACTATGAAGAGCGAGTGTAGTATGTGAGAAATTCTTAAGTCATCTGTGGCACCTTCGAAATCGTGTTTGTTTCTGTAAATCAAAAGTCGTCATACTTTTACACTCAAATCCGTCAGAACAATCTAATAATATATGAAACGACGATTAAAGGAAAATTGAAAATAAAAGGATGTATGTATGTTACACAGATAAAGCTGGATATACATTGTCCGGTGTCTTGGCAAATCGAAGTATTTTCGACTGGAATTTCTTGTCAAATCAACACAGCAAGCTTTACATACCCTTATGCATTATATAATATTTGTTCAACACATTCGTAAAATGCGTGTTATGTCACTTATTGACTATAAAATACATATTTATCATCTATAGATTCTTGATCTGTAGGTACGTTGATTTGAACAATTTCCAGTTGATAATATTCTTCTTTCTAACTGTCCATAAATCAACTACACTACTATGATTTATTATTTTCGGCTTTCCAGAAAATAAAACCGTTTATGTTCACTTTCCTTACACTCAATTTCGCTCAGCATAATATCGTGGCGTATTAACCGCGGTAAAATTAAATACGCGCATTTTAATACATAGGGGAAGGTAATAACATAACACTTGTTGAATTTATAGATATATCAATATTTGAAAGCTATTATTAGTGGATTATGGTTATATCTGATGATACTCCAATCGAATGGTAAGGTATTCTCTTACTATTATTGTGTTGTTCGCCTTATGCTCCTACATAGAATAAATCTCGAGATGATAATGGATAATAACTTACAGGCGATCATATTCTCTACTCTTTGAATTCATTTTATTGCCATTCCAAGCTAAAGATGCCACATATTATAAATTTTCAGTGCAATCAATTGGTATTTATTTATTAGAAGTATGTATACACTGCACACTTATTTTGTTTCTGTTTAATCTAAAGTAAAGAAAAACTTGACTTAATCACTTGATGGTATAATACAATATAAAATCCATGAAGTTGGTTTAGTATAAAATCAGTAACTTATTATATTATAGCCATTTAATTATTGGAAATTATACAAATTAATATTTAATTACCTATACGTATGCTTTACGTTTTACTTTGCAAATATTCAAATGTTAAATTGTGTATAAGTTAAAGTAAAATTTAAAAAAAAGAATTTTAAAACTATAGGTAGCTTTCTTTTAACATATTATAATTTTTAAACATGAGAATCACTTTAGATATGTACGAAAGTTTATATTTTATACTTTACTACTGTAAATTATACTATGTGTACCTTAAA
>JANSTX010021506.1:0-15952 GCA_027564355.1 Penthetria funebris
TAAATTAATAAGAAAAATTTTTAATCATTAAAATATTATTAAATAATTATTTTAATTACATTTTAATCAGTAATTGATTTATAATTATTATTATGATGAGCTCAAATTAATATGAACATCAATATATTATTATGTAATAATATATTGGATATTAAGCAATATTATTCCTCTTTTTGAGGCGGCATAGCGTCAGTTGTTTAAATGTGAATTTAGTTTCAAGTTATGAACAATGATGTTATATTCTAATAGTTATTTTGTAACAAATGACTGGTTTCTTTAATCACACAGTGAAATATTCAATTTTATTGCATTAATGAATATTTTAGTTAGACAATTAATGACGAGTGAAGAGGAAACACAATTTATATAAGATTTAAAATCTTCCCAAAATCTTTATCCTATTTATAAATTTACAATATACTCAAAAACAAAGATGTTGACTAGAATTTTTTCTTTTTATGATAATGTACAATTGTGGATTTTAGTAAAGAAAATTTTAGTGAATATAGTAAACGAATAATTATGAAAATTTACTAAAAAAAAATCATGCTATTTGTTTGTATTTTTCATTTAAATATAATTTTACCTTTCTCTGCCAAAATTATTCAAAAAAATGACGCATTATAAATAAAAAAAAAAAAACAAATTAAATATTAATTTTGTATTGTTCGTATATATTTTAATTATAAAATAAATGTGAGAATAATTAAAAAAAAAAAATTATAAATTAAATTACCTTCCATTATCTCTGCCAACACCCCAAACTCTTATTGTATGAATTGGTTGTGTATTTAATATTGTCAAATTTTCCGGATCAATTAATTTTAAAGCTCCTTCATCTAAGTCCATAAATAAATCTTTACCCTATAAATATGCATATTATTTTTAACATTTATTTATTTTGGGTAGGTTTATTTATTTATTTAAATATTTTTTTTTGTTAACATACATCACCCCATCTTCCTACAACATCTAATAAATCATTACGTCCCAATGATAAATCTACAATACATTTATTAACAGCTTTTGATGAACGTTCTGGTGTTAAATCTTCTTCGGCTATTTCAACCCAACCCAATGATCGTACAGCAAATCTTATGGGTCTATCTGAATCAGTTTTTAATGGGTAACTACGTCTTCTATAGAAAATTAAAAAATAATATACTTTGTATTTTATTTAGTTAAAAATATTTATAATTAATTAATCTAGAAACTTTCAAATATTTAAATTTTTGTTTAAAATTATCAAAAATCGGTAAAGTTTTAAATTAGTTTATGTTATATATATATATATATAATATAAATATATTATATGCTTACTTATATGCTAAATCTTCTTTTCTACGTTTATCATCATCTTGATCCAATGTTGTACTAGTATTACTTCTTGTTACTGATAAACTTTGTGTTTCCTAATTTAATAAATGTGTGATACTATAGTTTTAAAAGTATATTTAATTTGAACATATAAAACTTTATTGTATAAGGATTTAATTTTCTTTGGAATAGTGTACAATTAATACTGTAATATACGAGACGATATTAATGAAATTGTATTTCACATTTCAGTGGACCATATACAAAATTATGTAAGAAAAAAAAAACTTTCTTACATGACATCTCAAGTATACGAGGTTTCGAGAAGAAATTGGTTTTACACACTAGTCTTTCGTTTATTTCATTAAAAAATCAATCATTTCTTTAGGAATTTTAAATTCAATTCCTTATTCATAATTTATTCCAGTATCTTCATCGAATTACACAGTTAATATCTACAAGTATATTATGCTAGACGTAATATAGTCAGATTCGTGACAGTTCTCACTGGATATTAGCTAGTTGAGGACCACGCGAAAAGATTGACCAACCAACCACAGTACATCAATTTCATATATAATATGATAAAAATAATGCAATGATCAAAACAGATTTTAATGTAAATTGAGCGAGTCATATTTTACAGTAGAAAATATATTTTCATCAAATATTAAGCGAATTTAGGATTTAAAAAAAAAAAAAAATCATAAAATAATGTAAAATTACCTGTAATCGATTTCCATGTCCATCTTTTGATACAAAAAAATTATTAATATTAGAAAATGAACTATTATTATTAAATGAAATGGGTGTCTTAAGCTCTTTGGGTTGTTCTTTTGGCCAAAGAGGTGGTTCTCTTTGAATTGTACCCGATTTAATGTGCCAATAATATGGTCCATCATTATCTAAAAACATCGATAAGATATTTAAAAACAAAAATTTAAAAAAAAACTAATAAACTGTAGGTCATCACATCATAGTTTTCTCATTATTATACCTTCGTGTTTTTCCCAACCAGGTGGCAAATCCGTATTTGCATCTTTATCTTCAATACCACAAATTTCTTCTTTACGTCCTTTTTCTTCACCATCAATATCATCAACATTAAAATATTCATCAACATTTTTATTACCATTTGCCGTTATTGTAGTGGTTGCCGCTATTGTCGATGATGTTGTTGTTATTGATGATGGTGGCGTTAATTTCTCACATAATTTTCCAACATTTTTTATTTTATTTGGTAATGCATACAAATCATTGGAATTTAAATTCCCTGAAATATGTTTAATTTCATCAGTTTTTTCAATTAAATTTTTTGATGTTTTATTATAATTTTTTTCGGGAATAATTTGATCCGTTTTCGGTTTTGTTTCAGACGGTGATGTATCAAACATTAATTCCTTTTCTGATGCACTAATTTTATATACAAAAATTTATTTATTTTTAAATTTATAATAAATTATACAATATAATTAAAAGCAAATAAAAATTATAATAATATACCTAAAATTCTCTTTAAGATCAACACCCATTGAACCAATGTCAAGTCTGGCATAATCTTTTCTATTACTAATCATTTGTGATTTTGTATTAATATTACAATTATTATTATTATTATTATTAAATGATCTTAAAGAATTTTGTTGTAATTCTGATAGAATCTCTTCATATAAATGTGAATTACGTTCCATTCGTTTGGGATCCATATGATAATTTGGGTTTTCATAACTTAATAATCCATTCTCTAATAAAACAAAAATTAAAATTCAAAATTTATGTTTTAAAATAGCAAATAGAAACTTAACGTGTATATATATTTATACTTATAGTTGATTAAAACTAAATATTACATAGATTATTATTAAGAATTAAAATAATTTTTAAATTGTCGACAAGAATACATGTAATGCAAAATACAACTGCTGTCAAGACAATCATCTAAATAACAAAATATAATAACATTACCTAAATAAATATCATCATCATCAATATTTTGTTGATTGGCCAGTGAAGCAATAGTGGCCATAGTTTTACACAATTCAATCAATGAGGGTGGCGGTAAAATTGCCACACTCAATGGTGTACGACACAAAATTTCACCCGACAACATTCAATAAATAAACCACCTCTTACCTGTAAAGATAATAAAAAAAATTGATATAGAATTTAATAATAGATATATAATACCATATCGGTATTTGAACAATAAAGCGACTATATATACTCTTTAAGGATATTAGAAACTAGCATTGATATAATAAAGGAAGAGGTTGCTGAAACGGATATTCACCACCCAACATGTTCCAGTATACATCAATTGTCTGACTTATTGTAATGTTTTGTGAACTTAGCGAATAAACATCTCACCAACAAGCGAATTGATATTAGAAAATAACTAAAATTTTACAGTTGAAATTTGATAACAGTGAAGTAATACAGAGAATCCGTACATATGAATTTTTAATTAGTTTGAATGTTAATTATATTCAAATTCTAAAATATATGCTGTTTGACAAAGTTTATAAATGATGAATTGATATTCAAATTTGAAATTTGTACAATGGTTTCAGAAAAAATTCGATAACAATCGACCGTTATTCATATTACTACAACTGATGGAAGAATTCATTGAATATAATTAATTCAATTTTCCTGTGTCATAAATCTTCATATTCTTCGAACCCTGCTTATAAGCATTTTGGAAAAAAAATAACTTCCAGCATAATAAAATTGTTTTTATTTTGCTTGATTTGATAATAAAATACGAATCACCTTGACCTATAATAATTAATTTACACCAGATAAACAAATATCAGCTGGAACTCGACCAAGACGATAATTTGAGTGCAAAACATTATTCAATTCTCTAATACCGGGAAAAAATCAATTAGAATCAACTATACAAGATGAGAATTTAACTACACAACATTATTTGAAAATTACCGTATTCCAATGAATATAAAAAATGTCAATGTACTCAAGTTAAAAAAAAAGGGCAATCATGGCCAACAAAGTGGCTCCAATGTATCAGGATTGTCTTCTTGATGTCAATTGGAAAAATGAGTTCATGTCAAAATTTACAAAACATGCGGCAGACTAATAGTAGAACATGTTGCTAAAATTCGTAATGATACAACCAAGACTGAAATCAAGTTATCATGAAACGATATTGGATAGATAACATTATATGTCACAAACAAAGTTGCAAGCATTGCAATAAAAATGCGTCCACTATTATAAAAATGTCATTTGGGAAACCCACACCAAAACGATGTCAGAAAAGCTGATTTTCCACTTTTCAAGACTAAAATAACGACCGAATCTTCTAATAATCTACGGATTCCAGTCATGTATGTATTTTGCAATATAACTAATCGGTCGCCACAGTGAATGGCCGATCTCCAGTGTCTTCGATTGACAATTTTGCATATTTATTATTTGAAACAGCAAATTAACATTATACGCACTCATGTACAGGTGGAAAAGATAAATACTATGCATCCTCCATGTGCGGTGTAAAGGTTATGATGATTGATGTTTTATCAAATTATGAATAATTTTTATTTTTGAGTCAAATATGTAATCGATCAAGGATTTTATTTTGTTTTTAAATTCATCATCTCAACCTTTACTACGCAACATTAGGCTACATATTACGATGAACACATTAATTTCCTTTATACTGAAAAACATATATGTTGGGAGGGCTAAATATTTGAATAATTTTGTAAAGTGGTGTGTAAAGTCAAAGCTAGTAAGTTTATTGGTGGAATTAGTATTTTAAATTCTTTTGCTTAGTCCACAATAAATATAATAAACCATAAATAAATACTATATGGACATAAACAACATACTGTTCGTAATACTAGTAATACCATATAAAATATTATACTGCAAAATGATATGATGCCATAATATTTTGCATCATTTCTATGGTATCCTCTTTTATATAAGGGGGGGACACATGTAATTTAAAACTAAAAGACATACAATAAGTTAGCCCTAAATTTGGAAAATATGAATAAAATTCATAAGACAAATTACATTTTGTTTTTTTTTTTTGTAAAATTAAATTAATTTTTACCCATTAAAACGTTGGCCCTTTGTAATCCCATTATTTTTGGTGTAATTTTAATATTTGATAACTTTTTTAAAATAAAAATTCTCGAGAAAATTTCAAATTTAAAATAATTTAATAGATTATGAATAGTTTTGAAACAAAAAAAAATTATATTTTTAAAAATTTGCCACGGCACTTTTCCGACGAAAATTCACATAACATATTATTTAAATTGAAAACAGAAAGTAATTTTCCATTTATATTATTATTAAAATCAATATTCCTGTCTAGTTTCTAACAAATTATTACAACATAAAATCTAAATTTTATTACATTATACGAGGAGACACTCATAAAATGGAAAACCCTTAAAATTTTAATATCCTTTTATTCCTGTATATATATTTATACAATGTGTTGCTAGTAATTACACTTTATATTAACCATAAAAAAGTAGAGACGATTGCCTTTTCACTTCACAGAATAGTCAAAATGAAAACTAATTTAGGTGATCGTCATTCGAAATGGTTACAAAATGTAGAACTGACGACGAATTTTCCGGCTAACATGTCCTTAGTTAGAATATAATACATACACAATTAAAATACAAAAAGAATAAGGAAAAACCCCAAAGAGAAAATTTGTAAGAGAAATTGTAGGTATATATCGTATTGTATTAGTTGTATTAATACATAAACAGGGATATATCAATTCCTGAATGACAGTGAGACAATAAAAGCGTCACATTTCATAAGAGACGAAACAACATGTCTCAATACAAGGAAATATGTAAAAATAAATAGTCCTTTTTCTTTGGAAACAACGCAATATAATAATTGCGAAACGATAAATTAATATTTTTTTTTATAATTCATTTCCATTGTCGGTTGAAAAATGGTTTATATACTCGTATTATTGATTTTTACTGTAATGCAAGGATATTTATTGATTTTGAAACAATGAATTTGGAACAATTGGTGTATGATTTTCTTGTTTGGGAGATATTAAGGTAATTAGAAGTGGTATCAACATTGGAACACATTGGAAATTATTCACTACCACACAGTACCAGGATATTTGAAACTTATTTATTCATTCTTTCATTATCCTTCGAACTGCTGATGACTCATCGTACAAATTAAATATCCAATATGCAACAACGTATATATTGTACATAATGTATAATTTTATATATATATATATTTATATACAAAGGGAGAGCTTTTCTATGTGAAGTCATAAAAGAACATGAGAGAGAAAATTTTGACGCCACATTGTCTACCATCGATCCAAATGGATATATCAACATTGTTGTATAAGGTTGTTGTAAAGCTATATAAAATTAGTCATATATTGTATATATACATATTAAATGAAATTCCTGTATGAATATTCAAGGTAAGTCACAATAAGACAAGCATATACTTTGGAAAAATTAATTAATATAATCCTATTTCATTTTATTTCGTGAAAAACCAATTGAGTTTTCATTTCCGTTTAATTTCATTTATTTCCTATGCTAGACTTTTATTTATATTGACATTAATTGAAGTCAATAAATGGTGACCTGATGGTTTAGATACTCGTATTATATTATCGCTAACTCATCCAATATAATTTTGTGTAAGAATACAATATACATAATCATATATGTACTATAATACTACCCCATATAAGGTAAATAAATAAATTATCGATTATTGAGAGCACATCATCATCAATGTATATATTTTCGTGAAATTTTTTCAAACGATTTTTAGTAAACTCTACTGTATATAAAGGAGCTACTTTCTAAATAGTCAGAATAACAAAACAATGACCCGCGGATCACAGACTGAACCACTGTTTCTAAAATGAATTAAATATATATGAGACGTATTTCACTTCTTTTAATCCGATGTGAAGGTATTCATTGAATTCGATGGAGCTCAGTCCCTGCTGATATTATTAGTGTAAACATCACAAAAAAAAAAACCTATAAGACACTGAAATGTAAAATGTATAGAAGATACAATTGATTGTGCAAGTAATGAAGCAGATAACAATGATGAAGTACAAGATTTACAAATTATTTTTTGATAATTATTTTTCGATAGATTCTCAGACGAGCAAGTGGTCAGTAGAGACGAAAATGTTAAATGCATTACATGGTTTGATAATAAACCTGTCGTTTTGTTAAAAAACATTTAGGGTGTAGTGAAATTAATCGTCCACAAATTGTAACTGCGAATACAAGAATAGTATGGAAGGAGTGGACTCATTAGATCAAATGGTCAGTTATTAGAATATTTTATAAAATCTTAAAAGTGAACATAGTAAGATTAATTCCACATTTTATAGACTTACAAAGTGAATATAAATTGAATTGCAAAGTAAAAAATATAGCCGAGAAATATACTATGTGGACCTTCTAGATTTTTATGCCAAAATTAGTTCTATTTAGATAAGAGTGTCAATAAAAAAAGAGGTCGTCTAACTGTAGATTATTACCCAGCTAATAGTCGGACAAATCTGGGAGTTAAACATTTAAAAGAAATTAGATTAGATTATATGGAACATTTTGCAATTCTATAATAATTTCCATAAAATGTGAACATCCAAATTTTATTATAATAAAAATAATATGCATAAAACAGACAGCATACAGGACATACCGGATAAGGCAGATGTTAATAAAAAAAAAAATTAATTTTTAAGACTCAAATTCGCTAAATCATATCTCATAAGAGTAAAAACTTACAAAAAAAATGTTTCCTTCACCAATATGTATGTAATCAGATTGTCGATTGCCTTCGTGAGCTCTAATCAACACTATAATATTGAGCGGTACGCATGTGGTCCATTATATTACATATTCTATTTGAAACTTCACTTTTCGCTGCTTCTAAAACTTTCTAAAATTATCAATTTTATCCACCTTACGCTTAATACTACATTTTCCAAACTAATTCCAAAACATGGATATGAACTTACTTGCATTTCTATTCATATTCATTATTTTATAAAATTGTCTATTGTTTAATCTAAAATTACGCTTGTATTCCTTTTCAATCTTGCTACAATAATGACAATAGGTTATTGAATATTGGTCGAGTTAGTGAAACGTGATTAGACTAATTTTCTTATCTTTCATTTTTCTGCCCTATAATTAATATCTGACGTTAATAATCGTTTTACGCCAGTTTTTGTATTATTTTATTCTTGGAACACAGTCTATTACATTCCCAAATAAATGTCGTGTGTTAGGTTATGTTAGGTTCATTGACTGTACAATAATCATCTGGCATCGATGAGCTTATGATCTTTGAAAATTATATTTATCACAAATATATCTAAATGTTACTTAATGCGAGGATTTGTTGAAGTTGAATAAAATTCAATTCATTTCATTATGTTGTCAAAAATCATTGTTGTTTGTAGACAATAGTAAAATCATTTTTAAATATAAGCACAATATTAAATTCTATAATGGCATTATATTTTCGATATGTAAAGATATCAGATACATAATTTAATAATTTGAATGAAAAATTCTCCGTATTAGAATCTATGGGTGAAGAGGTGAATATGTTCTTGTGTTGTACACAAACAAAAAAAAACTTGATAGATTATATTACATATTATGAAAACCTCATAGTCAAAACTCTAGCCAAGAAGAATTGTATGATTTGGTGAAATGAATCTTTATCACCTGCCAGACACTCGTAAACTATATATAAGATATTTCTATTATATTATATTACATTACTATTACCGTACTAATGGTATATTTTTATTCACATCCATGTAAACATTACAAACTAGCCTTACTACTGCATTTGCTTACAATATATGCACATATTATATTAATATGCTATCTAGATCTTTTCCTGGTACAATTATATATTTTACTATAATTTAATATGTGAACGAGTAACTAATTACAGTTTTAAATTGAATGAAATTCTATTGAACAATTTCTCATGTGCTACAATTACTATTTAAGTGTTGATTTCAATGAACAGTACCCGATAATCCGGTCTTATTATTTGAATCTTTCATCAGAATTTTTTCAACAATGATAATAATACTATAATATACATAGATATCAACAGTGAAAAGAAGCAGATGAATGGATAAACAGACAGATAATAGACAGGACATTGATAATAGACAGTTGAACATGTTGTTGACAATATAAATCGATATGAAAACAGAAACGAATAGATATCTATAATATTAAAAAATATTTAACAAAAAAAAAATTGTTGGCACACATTATCCTTCTATTTTTTTCACATAAAAATCCTATGCTTACATATAATGATAACATTTGATCAAGTATACATTCGAGAATATGATAAAATCCAACTAACAAACTATTAAGTTTACAATATACACTTCAGAAGCGTTAAAACATATTGAAATAAAATTCCCTATAGATGAAAGTGAACATGATTATGTTAAGTATAAATTCATAGAATAATTAATGGACATTTTAACTAACTATACAAATAATTTTTATTTTATTGCAGCAAACTTGAAAAAAGGACATTTAAACAAAATTATACTTACCAAACGAAATAATCGCAATTACATAAATCATTACCTGAAAATATAAAATAATTACTATTATAAAAACAGTTAAATATAGAATATGTTAGAAGTAATCAAACAATTTGTGATGGGTCAGATTGAATACATCACATGGTTGCATAGGTGGTCATATATAATAATTTCTAACATGCATGTGATATAAAATGAGAACTCAAACAATTATAATTTAAAATTTCCAAATAGAATATATAGAATCAATTAGAGGCGTCCAATTCTACATCCGAATAAATTAGTAAAATGCCACATGAATCCCCCCCAGTTACTTGCATTATATTTTGTTCGAGAGGAAATTAAAATGTTACTTTCAGACACTTTATTCGACAGACTCACCCTATCACATCCAATATTTTCATGTGGAATCATTATAAACAGTAACATAAATAAAAAAAATTGTGCTGAAAGTATTCTTAAATATCAGTAAAAGATTTTTAGAACTAAATAGAAAATACGTATTATAGCCAATCCCTATTTTATTTTTAGTCTATAACATAAATATACATAAAAATGTCTGCCATTGGGAAAGTTTTTTTTTTAATATTAATCAATAAAATATATTCAATATTTACAGTCAACAATAGCAACAGTAAAATGTATTGAGTCAATACATACAATTGAATGTGTACCAAAGGGATTGTGATGGCATTCAGAATAATACAGAAACCCTCCCTTCTCAATGGCCTACAAATAGCATTCCCGTCGGATCTCACATAAAAATTGCAATTCAAAACTACATAAGCCTAACTATATCTAAACCAACCAAATTGCATCTACTTTTAATGAAAATCAAAATCATATGAGAATTAATTATAATAACACTGATACGGCCATTAATTGATTATTAACATAATACTTTCAATTTTAATTCTTTATTTTATGGCAAATTGAAAAATATTAGGAATTATTTCGATAATTAATCTGAATATTATGAGAAACATTAATGACCAGAATTTATTATTGCTATTGATACGCATTGGGTAGATTGATCATTTTGAATTTACTACAATATTGGTAAATACCTTCTCTTTTAAATTTATTACACTTTTCCTTGTAAAGGACCGGTGTACATCGTACAATCTGTTGAAATCAGTTTGTGAGTTTTTGGTAAAAGGTGCTACTTTTAAACGATCTCGAATATATAGTTATACCTACTAATTCTACATTCTGAATTGACTAAAATTTTGATAATTCCCATACCCTAAGAACCGTTTCAGTTTACCTCCGGAATTGTTTTACTAAAAGTGAACTCATTTCATATTTTTCTATCATAATAAACAAACAGAACTTGAAAAGTTCAAGTTGTCCAGTTTGAACAAATTTCATCATTTTATTTTTTTTTTGCACAGAATTCTGACGAAAATATTTTGGGTATTTTCGTAGAATTGGCACCATAATATTAGGAAAGGTTAATGCTTTTGTAAGTGATGTACACTGGTGGCTCTGGATTTAAGCAGAGAATCATGAAATCATTATTCAATTTTTAATAGTTTATTTAAGTTTTACAGTTCAATTTCTTTGGGATGGTCACTTTCGTATATCATCCAGAGATTTGAATTGAAATGCCTATTTATGGTTTAAGTAACTATTATACAATTTAATATCTTTGTAATGAAATCATATAATTAAATAATTAATGATTTAACTAGTAATTATAGGATATTCTATAGATATTCTATGTGTAGTTGAAGACACAAACTCAATTCAAAGCTAGGTCAGGTATCTATAATAAAATGTATATTCTCGTCTTCGGAAGTCTATTAAATATGTACTACATATACGAGTAGCCTACATTATGATATATATATATATATATATATGAGGAAAAATCAATAATAACTTATATTACTCATCAACGTCATACAATTTCTCTATACATTTTCATGCAGTAGAAGGTATTTGTTATATAGCCGATGAATTATAATAAATTATTGATTTATTTTTGATAATAAATTACATTTCGTAAATAATAAATAAATGTATGATTAAGATCTTTCTTTTTTTTGTCATTTAGTAAATGTAATATTGAATGTTAGTCAACCTATTACGTATTTCTTATTATTGATTTATTAAATAATATCAAAAAATATAAGATATAAAACTTACCCTGCAACAAATATATGTTGCAATTTTGATATTATATAATTGAAATGTTACTTATCTACAAAAACAACAATTTAAAACACTAATTGGAAATTTAAAATTTTATCAACTTTAACACTTATTTTTAGTAGAATTTATTGTTTAAAAATAAAACGGTCGATTATTGCTAAAAGCTCTTCATTGACTTATTATTTACGATAAAATTTATTGATTGCTAGCAAAAATTAGCAGATATTGCACAGAAAACACAATACAAATATATTATCTACAAATTTGTTCTAAAATACTATATTTTATATATTATTTAACATTTTTTGATTTAATTAAAATTCGTTTTTTAAATGAAAAAATTAAATAAATTCACTGTTCTTATTAACCTCCCTTATATGTACAACACTATTCGAGTACAGCAACTTCAATCAATATATTTAAAAAGAAAAAAAAGAAAATTTTATATGCCATACTGGAAAATATTCATTCTATTTGAAAATAAAATAACCGGAGGAAAATTATGTAATAGGTGTTTTCTTATTGAAAGTTGAGAACTTTTAGAGAATTTTCCATTCACATTTATGTACAATGAAAATAAGGGCTCCACCCGACGATGAGAGAGAAAAAAAGAAAAAAAGACAACATAAATTGTTTTCCATTTAAATTTGATAAAGGAAGAAAAGTTCATTATGAATGAATTATGAAAAAAAAAAAAAAGGAAAAGCATAAGAAAAATGAAAAGGGAAAATAAATTATTTATGGAAAATTACATAAAGGAGATGTTCGTTTTGTTTTCCAGGTAAACTCATATTGGCCACACTCGCAATACTCGCCGTATACATGAGTTATTTTTTAAATTGTTAAATTTTAAAAATTAATTATATTTTTTTTTTCTTTTTTCATTCTGATGAATGAAAAAAGAAATTATAAAATAAAATTATTTAAACATAAAAAACAAACAAAATATTAAGAAAATAAATAGATCTAAAGGGCGGTACATGAATTTAAAGATTATTGATTTACTCTCATTCATAGAATCATCACTAACAGCAGTTACATTAAAATGATAAATATTTTTGGATACAAAGTTTACAAAGTGTATGTAAACATAATGAATGTTACTGAACTGGTAACAATTGCAATACAGCAAGTACATAAATATGAAAAAAAGAAGAAAAGATTCATCTTGACCTCTGCTACTCCTCACTGAAACTTTGGACAATGTACACATAAATGTATGTCGATTACTGTTGATAGGTGGTTAATATGTGCATATCAAGTTCGACCTATAAGCATTGCTTTAGTACTGTGAAGACATTATTCTGGATATAACTCAGCATATTCCTTCGATCACATAAATTTTCCATTTCCTTCAAAATAATATTAGGAGGCAATAAAATAAATAAAAATTGATGTTTAACAATTTTTTATATTTAAATGAATACGAATGAAAAGTCAACCCTTAAAAAATAATAAATTATATACTTAATTAAATATAAAATAATCTACATTAATTTTAAAAACCAACTGTAACTGTTACTGATGATTTACTAAAACACTAACAGTTAAAATATCAATATGTTAAAGTCAGTATATTAGATGAATATAAATTACACGAAATATCAGGATGATATTTCATACATCACTGAAAATAAAGGATATCAAGTAAATAGTATATTTGCTCGCAGTAAGTGTAATACGTTACACGTGTAGCCAATAAAAAAGTAGAACCTCTCTCTCTCTGTAACGATAACATTCTAAATGAAAGTATTCAATAATCTGAAATCAATCAACTGTGAGGATTTGCAAAAGCACATAATATGATGAAAATTCAATATATATATATATATATATATATATATATATTGCTATTTTTTTTGTTATACTCAATGTTTTTATTAAAATTTTTTTATTGTTTTCTATTTTATTATTTAAATTTTTAAGAAAATCAATATCATTTAACTGTTATTATTATGTTGTTCATTGACTAAGGCTATGCATTAACCCAAATATGTATATTTTTCAAATAAATCATGAAAATTGTGAAAACAATTTGACTGTATTATTAAATTCAATAGTGTTTTTTATCCTTTAATTGTGAGAATTAAAAAAAACTGAACATTTCGTCTTATCGTAGAACATATCCAATGTTATTGTCCTAATTCTTTGTACTTATTATGCATTAAATATTAATAAATGCTGGTATTTTGATACATTATATGTTATAACAGAGTATTGCATACATTTTTTTTATACACGCAACTTATTTTAACTTCCAAAAATTAATATTCTATAAAAAGAAGTATATTGTTGTCGTTTCGAAAATCAATTGAAGTGGGTTGGTTCCTTTAGCATTAACTTATTATATAATAATAAAAGAAATTCTGTGCTGAGGTGATCAAAATATGTTCCGTGGATTATATTTTAATGTGTTACTGTTTGTCTTTAAAGTGGTTTTGATGTACATAAACAATGAATTGCATACTATCAAATAGGATCTAAACAGATGAAATGAAGCTGTTAACATCTTTAACGATATTTAAAATTTTCTAGCTTATTTACAACATAATATAGAAAGAAAGTTTGTATATATTAAGACAATTAAGAATTTCTTTTTTTTTCAATTGATGAAAGTTAAATCGATCATAATATTTTAAGATAAATGTATATTTCAACACCCAATAGTGTGTAATAGTAACGTGATAAAGAATTGTGTTATGTCACGATATGAAGGTGCTAGTCAGAGATAGTGCACAATAATGATAGGGTTATTGGTTGACACAGTATTCTATCATTAAAAATTTATTTGATTGTTCTATGTTGTCCAAATAAAGAACATTCCATACAAATAATAAATGTTGAGAAAATCAAACATCAATTATATATGTATGAGATATTGGTTGCTTATTTTGATGTGCCACATTTATCAATTATTTCTTCATTTTAGCCAAATTAACATCATCATTAATAATAAACATATTACCACTAATTTTTACATATAAAATAATATTATATGAAAATACGCCTCCTTCCTTTGAATCGTCAAATTCATTTTACTCCGTTCTAATAAAACTTCTATTATTTTCGATATAATACTTTATTTACTTTATGTTATTTTTAGTTTATGCTTAACTGTATGGTTAATATTTGATTTTTATGTATACAGTACAGAGTTTTTAACTTATTTAGTTACTCGTAAACTATAATAATAAAGTAACAAATAAAATATGGCATTTATAATGTCTGAGATGATTATAAATGTGGATTGATATAAATTATAGCATATAATTTAAGAACTCAGTTTTCATCATTATTTTCATTTACTTGGGGGTTGTTGACTCAAAAGTGTAGGCATTTTTTTAAAAATATAGCTTTAGTAGTATCAATTATCATATTTGATAATTCGCATTACAAGCTACAACATATTCATACCAAAAGTTTAGATGTTAACAGATACAATAAACATCCTATTCAGTACATCCTAATTGATATACCCCAATTTTATATCAATTATCTATTTAATTATATAACAATTTATTATTTTTACACTCTGAAAATATTCGTAAAATTGAATTCCGTAAATATTTTATTTTCAATGGGGTGATACTTCTAAACTTGTTGAAACTTGGAAGTGGGTGATACAACTTAGGTAATAGATTGGGGCGAAACTTTTGTATATTAATAGATGTCGTAAATACAGGTTACTTAACTTAAATGATATATCTTATATCTCAATGTTGTTTAATAAACAATAATTGTAAAAATAAAATTTGTTAAAATGTAATATATATATATATATATATATATATATATATAAAGTTTATTAATATTAATTTTTTTTATATTATCTTATAAAAAAAAATCAATATACATAAAAATCTCAGTATTATA
>JANSTX010021517.1:0-15950 GCA_027564355.1 Penthetria funebris
AGCCCGTTGGTTCTTATCTTTACCACTATATATGAGAACATAATCATTATATCTATTTGTACCTTTTCCTTTCTTTTAGATAGGGTACAGAAATCAATTTAATGATGCTTCATTTCCATTAACGTTCTTGATCTTTATTATTGAACGATGTTATGTTACAGTAAGCAAATCGCAAATTCTTTTTCCATTTTCGTTTTGTCCGTGATCGTGACAAGTCGTCGTTGTGTAAATCCGGTCCGTTATCCGAGGCTAAATTGCTACTACTTTGAGTGGTATTAGTTTATAGTCTAGAGGCAGCTTGCTAGGCCAACCTTCGACTTTGCGACATTTGAAGCCAAAAGTGTTCCATCCAAATTCTGCTCAGTTCATTAGTGTTCAATCCGTGGTTATTTGTCTAAGTTTCACGAGCAATTAATCAACTATGAATAGTTATACTGTTTTTGGAGTATATGCTTGTTCCTTACTTGCATTACCACTAGTAATCTTTACTTGAACACTATTTAATTTCTAGCATATTGCATCAATTACCGTTAGTCAAAGGTCGTAGTCATATTGCTGTCCTATATATGGTCATTTGTCTATGTTTTACGAATAATTAAATGACAGTGCTGTTATCAATGTATCTACGTTTGTTTTAAGAATTGATCATAGCTTAATCATCTTAACTTCAACATTACTTAATTTCTGACAGCAATTTACTAAAAACTTCATCTCATCATCATATTTACTTTTACTACACGAAAGGGCGTCAACGAACAACCTCAATGTTCACGTTCGCTGACCAGTACTTTCACTTCGCTTCATTCCCTACCACTGGTACAATACTCCTAAATGACAGTTTTCCGCTACGTTGTTTTTATGGACCAAGTTCTCTATTACCCTAGTGATTCCTATCAAGTGCATAATTTGCAATATCAGTGTATGGCCGGTCCAATTTATTCGGTTGATAATTTTAGTTAATCGCCTCCAGTTCTCCTGTCATTCATCATAAATTCTCGTTTGATATTGTATTTGGCCAGAAAATTTTTAGTATGCGGTTGAGGCAACTAAATTTGAATTTGAGACTCAATGTTATTTATCAACTTCCATGTTTTGCACTCATATAATAATACCAATCAATAATTAGTTTCAAAGATACCATACACATCTAGTAACAACAGTGGTGACAGTATAACATTCATGTTTTACACCCTAATATACATCCAAAATATCACCAACTCTTCCACTATGTAAAACTCTATATTGCAATTCACGATATAGACCGCGTATAACATTCATCTGTTTAAACGGTATGCCATAACTTTCTATACAATTGTCCACATCATATCACGTTTTATACTATTGACGACAAATAACATATACAATGGTGTATGTGATTTATTGGACTGTTTAATAAAAATTTATTGATAATGGACCTTATCAAAAAAAAAAATAAAAATTGTTCAGTGGAAGACCTACCAGGCCAAAAACTCGCTTGTACCCTGGGTTAAAATTGAACAAAACTGGTCGTCCACAATAATAGCTACACCTTGTTTATCGTGTTTCGCAAGGTGATGGCACACCAATTTACACAGACGCACTCAAGATACCCGTTTCCAGCAATTTAATTATTAACATATCTTTCCACAAAGGTTGAATATCATCAGACAACCATACTTAACAATAATGGAATGCAACATTGATATATGCCATCCAAGTTCAATTCAACATTTCGGCTGATATTTTATCAGTGCCGCTTGCTTTATCACTCTTTAAGTATTGTAATGCGAATTTTATTTTATTACGATTTAAAGCAGAATACTTTAATCGACTTGTAGTCAGACTCCGATCAATACTTGAAATTTGGGTGTCTTGAGAAACTCTTAAAAGTACTCATTTGATGTTTTCATTTGTTGAATTTTATTGAAATCAGTAAACTGTATCTATATATTGAATTCCATGTTGTGTTATAAAGCAATGATCGGTTAGTTTGTTTGCCAAACGGTTAGTTTTCCTAATGTTCTTTAAAGTTGCATCATATTGTACGCGAAATGCAATGTGTGCAATTTTACTGTAAAAAGTCCGTTGGACATCAGACGGTATCTGCTTTCTAGGTGCGTACATCTAAACAATATTGCTACAAATTTAACAGGTTTTTTGTTATTTAATCCAAGGATACTGTACTGTATACTGTACCTCATTGATATTCTTATGTCACATGCACCAATTTCGTCGTTTCAATCATCAATGTTCTAACGTTCTAGGATCTAAATCGCGTTCGTTAATTTATTTAAGCCAAACGTCATCAACTTGCTGATCCAAAGTGATATGTTATCGTTTCTCGTACAATTTAGTATTTCATCAGTGCGAGATGCAAACCCACGCTTCAAATATTTCTAAAATATTATATAGATTACAATTAACTACAAGAAAGACACTATCCCATAGTTTCACGCTTCCCCATGGTGTAACGCGTGCCCACAGTTTCAGGCTTTCCCATAGTTTCACGCTTCCCCATAGTGTCACGCTTCCCCATAGTTTCACGCTTCCCTATAGTTTCACGCTTTCCCATAGTTTCACGCTTCCCCATAGTTTCACGCTTTTCCATAGTTTCACGCTTCCTCACATTTTCACACTGCCCTACATTTTCACGCTTCCCCACATTTTCACGCTTCCCCACATTTTCACGCTTCCCCACATTTTCACGCTTTCCTACATTTTCAAGCTACCCAAATTTTTCAAGCTTCACACTTTCCCGCTTTCCCAAATTTTTCAAGCTTCACACTTTCTCGCTTTCCCAAATTTTTCAAGCTTCACACTTTCACGCTTCCACACAATTTCTCGCTTCCTCACAGTTTCACGCTTTGGATACCATTTCTCCTAAACTGTTTTATTAAACTTTTTTTCACGTTTCCTCACAGTTTCACACTTCCCATAGTTTCACGCTTCCCCATAGTTTTAGGCTTTCCCATAGTTTCACGCTTCCTCATAGTTTCACGCTCCCTCATAGTTTCACGCTTCACCATAGTTTTACGCTTCCCCATAGTTTCACGCTTCCCCATAGTTTAACGCTTCCTCATAGTTTAACGCTTCCCCATAGTTTAACGCTTCCCCATAGTTTCACGTTTCCCCATAGTTTCACGCTTCCTCACATTTTCAAGCTGCCCCACATTTTCACGCTTTCCTAAATTTTTCAAGCTTCACAATTTCACGCTTTCACAAATTTTTCAAGCTTCACATTTTCACGCTTCCGCACAGTTTCACGCTTACTCACAGTTTCACGCTTCCTCACAGTTTCACGCTTCCTCGCAGTGTAACGCTTTGGACACCATTTCTCCTAAAATGTTTTATTAAACTTTTGTTTCACACTTCCTCATAGTTTCACGCTTTCTCACAGTTTCACGCTTCGGACACCATTTCTCCTAAACTGTTTTATTAAACTTTTGTAATAGATAGCATGAGAGAAAAATTTTACCGGTTTAAAATTCTTAATCTTTTACTTAGTTAATTGGTATAATGCATATTTGTGGTGGATTTGCAATTAGTAGGATACATTCAAATTTAAAAACACCAAAAACAAATTACTCGTAATTGGTTTCACACAACTCATAAATCCATAATTAAATTGGGAACGATAAAATCATTCAAAGTGACGTCTATGACAATAATTTTCTATGTACATATAATTTAATTAATCATAAATTTATGTATTATGTGCACTATGTCCATATAGAATTTTGTCTCTATTATTATGCAATATTTAACATATGTGATATTCGTATTATATACCATTGAAGCTAATTAATAACATTTAGGTATAGTTTTATTTGCATAAATTTAGTTTTATATTGCATTATTGGATACCGCGCGCGTAATTGCAAATTGCTCTTATTTTATGCATTTTATGGTGAATATTCATGCCATTTCACGCCTACGTCTTTTATTGATATAAAGTAGCAAAATGAATGTAAATAATTGTAAATAATTGTAAATGATTGTAAATAATTGTAAGTTCAATCAAATTTATATAATATATTCAAATATAAATAGCATTTTCTCTACTTTGAGACATGGTTGGTTTCCTAAAGCGCTTCTATAAGTACGCGGCTATATTTAATTTATTTGATATTCTCGTACTGGCGTTTTTTTCCACTAACTTTTCTCTGTGTAATGCAATGCTTTTTGAATATTTTCACATCGCCTATTTCATCGTTTTTCATTTCTATTTTTTTCCAATATTTTATTGTATAATAATAATAATAATTATAATATATGCAGAGCGGATATATCTATGCTAAGAAAGCATAAAATACACACCGCACAACATTTTGGATGATGCATTTCTCATAACTTATCGCTGACTGGCCATAAGACTTTCAGTATGAAACATTGTCTTGACTTTTGAATACTTGGGATTTGTTGCACTAAATTTAGTACGGCTCGTGATGAATGCATAATTAAGTGCCATAACATAAAATAAATTTTGAAAAAAATATTATGAAAATGTCTTTGAAACTATAATTGAATTAGTTGTAAGTTATAGTCGTACAGTTGGTATAAAAGCCATTAATTTCAAATATATCACACAAATAAATTTATTACAATTGAATGTACGAGATGTACCATATAATAAATTTCGACAGAAAACGAGGGTGACGATTGAGCCAGTCTAGTATTTAGTAGAAATGCCCGTAGAACGAGCATGAAGTTGGCGATTTCAGCAGAGCATCGAAGTAACGATAAAATATAATGCACCCACATTGCGTCTGTGCTGAAGCGAATCAATTTTATCAGTGATGTCAATATCATCTTTAAGCCTGGAAGCTCGCCTTTGAATTCTGTCGAGCCTTTGAATGGGAGTCATGTTACATTAGAGGTGCCTTATATATGACTTATATACAGACTGAAGTATATTTTCTGCATCGTCTAAGGAAACCAAGCCGTTCAACAGCACTTTTTGGTCACAGTAAGTATATGATCATTCCAAAGAAGTCGATTATTATAATATGTGTTCTACGTGACTTAAAACTTGACTAATTACAGACCGTAATTACCAGCAAATTGAATTAGAGAATCAGAAACATCTAGACCATGCAACAGTAGCCAAGAGGGAACTTTTGATGCATTAAATTATACTAGATTACATTGTCCTCATTGGCTGATTTATTGTTAGTTGCCGAATTGTACATATTTACGTGACAATACTCAAATGATGATCGTAATGGTGTTTTATTGAAAAAATAGGGATGATGAAAAGTGTTGTCATCTAATGGAAATAGGTCAGAGTGATCTGAATGCTCCGTAAAAAATCAGATATCCATGCTCTTAGGTTCTCATAAATACCGTATAAGTTAAGCTTAGACAGTAGCGCACCATGCCAAACCGGATCAAATGACTTAGATATATATATAAAGTACAAGGACACTCGCTTCGCCTGTTATGAATGCTTCTACTCCATATTTATATTACGTTTGTCATTATATCCTGAGTTTATCTTCTGGATCGAAAACTGTATTGTCGATCATTAATTACATTGTTAGACTCTAATAAGATTGATTTTTATAGTTTCGAATTTTTTTTTCAAGACCTTCGACAATTTGAAAGTTATGGCAATAGTTTTGTATTTGAATGGGTCAACCCTTTTTAGGGATTGACTGAACGTTGGTTATCTTCTCAGAACTCCATATAGTGATCGAGAACGAATATAAACAGTTTTAATTCAGTGCTAGACAAAAAAGAAGGTGTTTTTCCAGAGTACTCCAACTTTGAGTTATTATAAAAGAAGTCTTTTTAGTTGATCACGGTGACAAAGTTGCCATTGGAGAGTCAAAATCATAGAAATAAAATATTTGGAAAATTTTTTGATCACTGCGCCAATAAATGACGAAGAGCATTTTTTACCACCCCGAACAGACAGAATTTTACTCATAAGTCTTTGATTGCACAGGTATTTAGCCTACGCAATAACTTTATTACAACAATCACGTACAGAAATATATGTTAACCTGTGGGAAGGATCAAACTTGTATTCACTAAATGCACGCGTCATCTGATATATTAGACCTCTATTGGAACACGACTCTCACATATGCGCTGGGACTCTGGCGACCACCCTTGATTTCCTCCACAGAATTGAGAAGTGAACCTTTCGACTTATAGGTAATGAACAAATCACCGGTCATATAGATTCTCTTCAGCATAGGCGCAATGTGAGAGCACTATCACTCTTCTATAGACATTATCATGGCAATTGCTCTGCAGAGATTTACGTTTGCTCGAACACTTAAATTTCGATGCAAGTTTATGTCGTATACTTCTCGTTTGTGGAACCATCTGTCTGAAGATGTGTTTCCTGAATTTTATTGCTTACAGACTTTTAAATCAAATGTCCACAAATTCCTGCGTTCATATCCTTCTCATCCATCGTTATGAGCAAATAAAAAGATATTTTGTGTTCTGAATATTAAAGGGTATAAAGAATAACTTTAATATATAAAAAAAATAAAAATAAGTTGGTCGAGAAGGTTTATATTAGCAAAGTGTGTATTATAGTCATTGAACTTTCCCGCAACATAGTAAAAGACTCAGCAACTGTTTGGTATGCTGAATAGAGTTTGTAATTGTACAGTTAAAAATAATTGTTTATTGGTGATATTGTATAGATGTGAAACTTGGAAGGTATGACAAACATCGTGTTGTGTTACAAATTCTTAACAATTTTTGGCCACTTACCATATTATTCGAAAATTTGTGGAGAATGCCAGTCTAGATGGGATTAACAGAAAATTTCAATTATAGTTATTTGAGTTCACAGTCGATGTTACATACATATTTGAAACGGTAAAGGAGCGTAGTATTGTCGCGGAATGCCCCCTTAAGGTGTAAAGGTTGAGATGATTTCTATCTTTGAGTTTTTATTGCCAACTATTCGTCCGACTATTCGTTCGTCTATTCGTTTGTCTATTCGTTTGTCTATTCGTTTGTCTATTCTTTTGTCTATTTATTTATTTAACGAATAGAGGAAATAATAGACGTACGAATGTCTATTATTTCCTCTATTCGTTCTTTTATTCGTTTGTCTATTCGTTCGTCTATTCCTTCGTCTCTTCATTCGTCTATTCATTCGTTTATTTATTCGTCTATTTGTTCTTTAAAGCATTTGTTAATTTATATTTCGTCTGCCCGTACAACCTATAGTCCGCTCGTTCTTTAATCATTTAGTCTGTTCGTACTGCATTAGTTCGTTAATCCTGTATCAGCTCGTTAATCCTGTATCAGTTAGCAGTTCGTTCTTCTGGATCAGTTAGTAGTTCGTTCTGGATCAGTTAGTAGTTCGTTCTGGATCAGTTAGTAGTTCGTTCTACATCAGTTTGTTCGTTCTACATCAGTTTGTTCGTTCTACATCAGTTTGTTCGTTCTGCATAAGGTTGTTTGTTCTGCATAAGGTTATTTGTTTTGTATCAGTTTGTTTGTTCAGCGTTAGTTTGTTTGTTCTACATCAGTTTGGTCTGCATCAGTGCATTTGTCCGTCTTTCAGTTTTTCCGTTATGTCTGGTTTGTTTGTTTCGTCTTGTTCGTTTAATCTGTTTTGTTCGTTTCGCCTGTTTTGTACGTACGTCGTACGTTTCGTCCATTTCGTAATTTCGTGCATTTCGTACGTACATTGTTTCGTCGATTTTGTCCGTTTCGTCGATTTCGTGCGTTTAGTCGATTTTGTACACTTCGTCGATTTTGTCCGTTTCGTCGATTTCGTCGATTTCGTACATTTCGTCGATTTCGTCTATTTCGTCCATTTCGCCCATTTCGTTCATTTTGTCCGTTTCATTCACTTTGTCCGGTTCGTCCAATTTGTCTATTTCATTCACTTTGCCTATTTCGTCCGTTTTAGCCATTTTGTCTATTTCGTTCGTTTTGTCTGCTACCACAAAATGAGCACAGTTTCTTGTTGATGATCTAAATTTGTATTTCCAAGAAATTTGAAAACCACTTTTAAATTCTAAACGTTATTGAAATCAAAAATTGTGGTGATACTGCCTTAATGAAGCATACAATTAACTGGTCATGGATTCGATTATGTTTGTTGGATAAAATTAATCTGTGATGCAAAATTAAAAGTCTTTATCTATTAACAAATTAGTCACTAGATAAATTTAAATTCATTGTGATCGAATTCTGGATTGAACTGGATACACAGATAATTTTTAATTCACTACGATAATTACCAATGTCGTGGCAAAGGATACAAGTTACTTGATACGATTATATGACTAATAAAAACTATTAACACTTTAAATTTATTATAAATTACATCTGAAATATTTCACGGTTGCAAAACTTATGCTAATACTATTTTCATAGATTAAAATTTTTGCACAGATTCGGTCACTAATGTCGTTATTATACAAAGTTAACAGTTGGATACTATTTTATATGCATATTGAAAAACTTGTCCGTAGTGTTGTTTTAATTATCATATGTGTTAGAATGTCAGTCTAAAATCGCTGATGTAATGCTAATTATAATTGCCATCATAGTCAATTCATATATGGAATTAATTATATTGAAAACTTATTTCTATATGAATCTTTCATTCAAAAAGTGAACGGAGAAATCCTTAGATATTTAAATGTTTTATTGCAAGTTTCTGCCACTCATATATTAGCGTTGTATTCGGGTTGTTTTGAGTTGCAATTGTCATATGTATTGTTACCAGAATATTCTATATAATATATAGAACTTAAGATTAAGAGGAATGACTTCAATTGGTATACACGTTATTAGGAGTACAAGTTTCGAATGGCAATGTGGATTGATTTAATAACATCCTTAAACATAATATAGACTCGAATGAAACTAAAGCTTCAGTAAATTTACTTTTCGGTTAAATTACTGAGCTAATAATTTATTAATGGTATTACTTAATGTGTACTAAGTTGTACTATAGTCGATAAAATGATATTTTTAAAAATATGTTTTGAAAAAAAAAAAATAAATATAAATATCGACTACCGTCTATTGCAAATTCCATTACAGAATCTTACCAAAAAAAAGAGTATACAAAAAATAAAATCATCTATTTCTTATCGATATATCTGTCCCATAATAGCCTTATTTATAGTAATGCAATCTGATCTTGAAATATGTATTCCTCTTGAATACTTTAGTTATACCAACAAAGAAAAAGTCCAGAAAAAAAGAAACGAAAATAATAATAAAATAAACTCGAATTATGCTATCTGCTGACCAGACTTGTGTATTTGACATCTCTCTTGACCAGTTGGATAATAATTTTGAATAAATATTATATACTCGTACTCGTTTACCTGTGAACCAGAATTAAACCTACACTTTTGTTATTTATTTGAAGACCAACATCATATTCTCATATATACTCGTATTTATTAAATTATATTATTATCGACTTATTCCACTAAAAATTATGAGCAATAACATTTTGATTTATATTATTATGTAATGGCATATAAATAACTGGGAACATGATATCATTAATGATAAAATCAATCTGTGGTATGTTAAAAGTCAATGAACTTGAAGTGCTAGCTCATCTATTAATAATAGCGGTGACGCGGCTAACCATCTTCCATCTTTACCTTCATGTGATGCCACCGGAAACTAGATCATAATTTAATCTCTGATATATGATCGGGACTAAAAATGGGATGTAGCAAGAAACAAGGTTTTTAAAGGTATATATATAGATATACTGAAATGTAGAATCGGATAATTATTATTGATTCTATATTTGTAACTTGTTCGAACTCTCAATTACGGATTGTTCTATATTGAGATATACATATACACAATGATCGTCAAATTAGCATAGTATTGTCGTTCTGTATACATCCATGTGTACTCGTAGCGTACAGGTCGAGAAAATGAAATAATGCATAATAAATTAATTTTAAAATAAATATTTTCGAAGTTATCGAAATTGTATTCGATTGTATTTGACATTTAAATACAGATTTATGCCGATTCTATATAAAGTGAGAATCACTTCGAAAGTGACACAATAACATAATGGACACTACAATCGACATTTTGTTTTTACTTGTCATGTGGGGTGGATTGTATGTTTTTGTTTACGTTGTTTTGTTTACAAAATATTATTAAATTTTATTAAACTGTCAATTATTTACGAAAAAGTATTGTCATTGTTAAAATATAATCAATGTAGAATATGTCGTGGATAATGTTTTAAATCTTGTTTCAAATCTGTTAACTTTTGGTTGTGTGCGATATTCTGCATTAGACAGAAAGGAATGTACATTTTGTCATTATGATTCTGGATTATTTCTGGATATAATCTACTGTTTTTCCTTGCTATTCTTACTCAGCCTCTGTGTCAGTTTAATAGTTTCCATGTAAATAGTATAATAAGATCGTAGTGGAACCAATAAACTATATATTTTGAAATAGTAGTAAATATTACTTGAACGAATGGAAATGCGATAACATAATAATAAAATTGATCATTCAGAATATACATCTATTAGTTTGTTTTCCCAATGTTATTTCAATTTCCATATATTGTGCGCTAACTGCAATGTTTTCAAAAAGAATACGCTTATTTCGCCGGGTACTTTAACGATAATTACGCTTTTGATGTTTCTTCTTTTCATTATTAGATTCCACGTGTCATATTATGATGACAAATACGGGACTGGCCGACTCATTGAGGGTACACAACCTATATTGAATTGAAACAGAGTCTATGAATTTATAATTAGATTGAGTCATTTGTAACCGGAATACAATATTATATTCCAATAAACAATACATTTTCCCTGGATTGTTTTATGTACGCGTGACCTCGAGGCAACCCAATCCACTTTGTTTGAGTTAACCTTGGCATTAGCGTCATCTATAATAAATCTCAAGGCAGTTTGAAAGTTGACTTTAAATGCTTACGAATAACAGAATCCCAGCGTCACCCAAACATATGTCAAGACGCGTGAAAGTTGATTTTGAAAGGTCACTTTGTGCACAAACTACCTGGTCTGTAGGTGCGTATATCTGACCTATTATTACACATTTTACATCACTCGTGAATACCTTGTCGTAATTATTCGATTTGATATCAACATTCAGTCGACAAGAATTCGTATTGCACATGCACTTTGCAATAAACTACAACTGCGCTAGTGTCATCCATATGATTCAGTTTTCCAGTCCGTTTTCCGTTTTCCATCCAACGAATTGAGTTCTTAAACCGCTTGTGCCAGTTTTATCGATTTAAGCATGGTTCAAACGTTGCAAGTCCCAAATCGTGTTTCGTAAGCAAAAGGTCGTTAAAATTTTTCTATCCGATCCGAGGTCATTCGTTAACGCTTCTCGTGCAATTAACATGTTTCAGCTGTTCGAGTTGCAGATGCATAGCTGTACTCATTGGGAGACAATCCTCTTTGCCCTTACAATTTTATCCATATTTGACATGATGTTAGCAAGCAGATGTGCGGGTGCAGATGAAGATTCAAATGCTACTAGTCAATGCAATTGAATCAGTGGAAAAAAAACTTTCAACTAAAAACATCTGAACCTGATCTATTTTCATAACGATTAATTACAGTGGTATACACGAACCACCGAGACTTGACAGAAAGCTTAACGCTTAAATATTTGTTGCCATAGTTGAATTCAATTCTGTGAATTAAACCATTAATACCAGTAATTAATTGTGCTATTAAAAATATTAATATTTGCATAAAAATGGAAATACCATTGACAAAATGATTAAATATCGTCTATTAAAATAGGCCATGTTAAAATAATAAATGATGGTTTAATTGTATATGGTTGTCACGAAGAAAATGTTTATTTATATTATTACCATATTTGAAAAATAAAATAAATGACAATAAATAATGTGGAAAATACACTCCATTCACATAGGAGGCAATTTATAATATTTTAAAAGAACATAATAAATTACAGATCTCAGAAGTACAAGTATGTATGGTCCGCAATTTATTGCCAGTATGAAAATGTTGACATATTTTTTTTCAAATTTCGTTAAGTAATGATTTTTGAGAAATTATATTGAGTATTATCGCAGTTTCATTCATAATTAGCAATAGTAAGTGAATGGTTAATAACAACATTCTTCTGCTGATATATTACGCAATTTCCAATTCCTAGAATTTGCGTTAAAGACAGGATTTTAATAAGTCGCTACTAATAGATGATGAGCAGCTACTTAAATCCAGAACCAATAAAAATAACTGCAACATTGCGATTGAGTTGCAAAGCAGCAATATATGCTGTTATCAATGCTATAATAGCAGGTTTCGTAAGGATACTATAAAAATGTAAATGATGAATATTGCTCAAAATGCCTAAGTACTACATCTTAAGCTTTATTTAATTTGGTTAGTGAATCTGCGTTAGATGGCCATCAGCAATGTCGTCAGCAATAAACCAATAGATAAATAGAAGAAAGAAGATCAAGTTAATTATCAAATGAAATTATTCTAAAATTATCCGAAGATAAACTCTCCCCAAACGGATTTACATGTTGGGAGTATCGAAAGCGAAATCAATTCAGAATGTAAATTTTGTTGATCAGGTACTTGAAACATTGACTAAGTAACCTGCAGTTGGAAGTAGGTCGGCTACACGAAGATTCGAAGTTTCTGCTGCTCCAAGTCTAGACGAAATAAAAGCCGCATTACAATACTATCTTAAACATGGATACGCAGCCGGCGCTGATAATATTCCACCAAAATACTAAAGGCCGATTTAAACAACATCGCACACGTGTATTACATCCCATTATTTGTGAAGTGTGGTAAACCGATGATTTTCCGGTTAAATAGAAAACGGGACTAAATTGAGGTCCGCAAATTGAATTGCAATAAATAAAATACTGGTATTGTTTTACATGTGGGAAGAACGTTAGCGATAATTTACTTAAAACTCGAAATTCTGTTGCACAATGTGAGAAATTCAGATGAACATGAATGATAGCAAATCTATTAAAATTAGTAAAAATGCCATACTTTTCAAATTGAATTAATCGATCTCGATATATGTCAGTAATTGCATATGATCGAGTACAAGAATATAGTGTTATTGCTTTAAGTTATTGATCAAAGCCAGTGGTAATCGGAAGGATAAATTTCTGGTGAATACGATGGGTGGGGTAGTACACCCATTTTAGCGTTTCCAAGTATATTTTACCTGACCATGCAAAATGTGATCGATGATGATAATTCATGCCGTGAAATAACTTTAGCGTGTCTATGTTTGAATTCCACATGTGTCGTTCTGATAATCATATTTTTCTGATACAGATAATCAAAGAAATTGCTAAGCTACAATTTATCTAACTATATGGGATTTGGGATTTGTATCAGGAAATCATATCCACAAAAATGCGAAAAAAACAGAAATATCTCAAGTACGATTAAAGATAGAGTCTATGTTTATATGAGGAAGAAAAACGCAGTCACTTGTTGTGCTGCTTACCTAAAAATAGAATATTCTGATAAATGATTGGAGAATGATGTCATCCTTTCATCAACTTGTATATGACATATTACATAATGCAACACTAATATAGTATATACTAGAGTCATGTGCAAATTTAATATTTAGAATTCGCTTCCGCAAAAAACACAAATCAGAATATTCGCATCTGATCGGCTTGAAAATGTACATATTAGCATCTGATCCGTATCCACTTCCGCGTTAATTTTAGTTTTTTTATAAATTGCACTTACTTGCACATACTGAAATATCGTTTACAAGATCCGGATTAATACTACTGCGCTTCTCCGTTATTCTGCCCGATCCGATCTGCGTGGATACCTACGTGGATATCTACGGATATATTCAATGCAGGTCTCTAGTATATAGTTTATACAGTCATATGCACTGTTTTTCTGCTACTCTAATTGATGCAACCTTGTTACTGAACCTTCCAGCAATCATAATATTTAATGTTGCACTGTTTTCCTACTGAACTCCATTTGCTGCAACCTTGTTACTGAACATTCCAACAATCGTATTATTTGATTATTGCAAAAGCAAGATAATGAATCTGAATCTATTTTTGCCTTTTCAATTATCTCCAACGGTGACATCGTTTAATTTGTCCAATACCTCAGTTGGGGCTATAATGATATCCGGTAAACGCGCTTTTACTTACTTTCATTTTCTATTTTCGTCACATTCCTTATCCCTACTCTCTTTTCAAATCTCTAACGTTCTAATATAAACGTGCTTCTGATACAGAAATTCAAAATTGTGTAAAATACGTTAATACTATTTTAACGCCACTTTACATGTCTGCTTCACCGAAAAGCTGCTTCATTTTATCTACCTTTATGAGATTTGTAACAGGAAATCATAATCAATTTGCAAAAGAATTGAAATATCTCGAAAATGGTTAAAGGTACAGTTTTGCTGTCTGAGTAAGAGATATGGAGTAAGTTGTGGTGCTTATTATGCACCTGTCAAATATTCTGAAAAATATCTAATGTAGCACAATTTTCAATGATCATGTATCCATTACTACTATAGAAGTCTAAAGTATGTTGTGTACATGCAGTTGGCACATACTCACATACATTTTTCTCTTACATCAAACATCTGGAGGCGTTTAAGAGATATTGCGATTTTTTGTAACAAACTGATATTCAGATAATCATATTGCCACATTTTATTTGCTTTTATGGGATTTGCTCAAATTTCATACGTTTTTCAGATTTGTTCATGTATTTCGGTTTTAGTTCATATTGTATCAATTTCTTTTTTTTTTTAATCATTCCTTTTGCTTTTAGACGATGTAATGAAGTGACTTCTTGTGTCAATCTTAATGTTTCTGCAAGTTCTTCTTTCATATAGTCTTGATTTAATAAGGCCCTCCTTCATGTTCAATGTTGTCCATGTAAAAATAATCATTTACATACTATCTAATCCAGAGTATTCTCATAAGTTAAATGTGATGGATCATGGTCTCCATAAGCCTTACATACAACAATCGATAACATTCCAGCTCAAAAATATTATACGTTTGCTTACATTTTGTGAAAAATGACACATACTAAAAACTAAAGCATAATTATGGCGTTTACCGTACATTTGATTACAATATGGGCTGATGGGATTCTGACACTTGAATCGCCCTATCTCTAATAAATAAATAATTTATATGGAATTAAAAGTACGATGTTCATTTTGTGCTACCCTATATATATATATATATATATATATATATCTACATTTTAAATTATAGAAGAATCAACTTTTCAATCATATCCTCTCTATGTGCTAATCAAGAATATGAAATCGTAAAATTGCATGTAAAATTACTGGTGTTTATTCCAATAAATCAAAATCAGAGTCGATATGATGCAGTACAAGGAGAGGAAGAACAGCAATATTTTGCTCCTTCTTCAAATACCTATATATCTTCTGGTATACATTCTGTTACAGAATCAGAATCAGTGTACACGAACGGTCAGTCATATATAATTCATTTTTATTTATATTTTGATTTACATTCTCGATTTTAAAATGAACTATAACAGACATTATGAACCAATCAGTTTTTTTTTCTGCATTCACTGGTATAAACACTGATATTTCCGAAGTTAAAAATCTACGTGGTTCTTTTTTTTTTTTTGCTTTTGTGAACATGAATCTTTTCTCACTCATCTCCAATGTGTACTTGTTTGTACTCCATATATTTTATATATGCTGAATTGTATATCCATATTCATTTATGCACATAATACATTGTACCATCATATATGAGCATAAACTAGTCATAACATTTTTCAGATTTTTTGATGCCAACAATAACAATCCGTAGTATATTGTATGTGGAATCAAAAAAAAAAAAAAAAAAAAAAGGAAGAAAAATTTGGAAAAAAAAAAAAAAACCTTTAAGTATATACATTTCTATTCAATAAAGCCTAAAAGCATTTTTTTTTTTTTTTTTGCTC
>JANSTX010021528.1:0-15947 GCA_027564355.1 Penthetria funebris
AACGTTGATTCTCTGATAAATAGCCTTGACCGAGCGGTTAACGTAAAGGCTATATTCGTAGAATAATAAAATATTCAATTGCACTTTAACAAAAACTTTATTTTATTCTATTGGAAAATACTATACAAAATGTTCTTTAAATGTTCTTTATTTATTAATGTTCGTATTTATATGTGGTGACTTATTCTGTCGTCATCGAGATCGGCATGACTAAAAAATTATTGTTATTTTGAAGTTTAGAGCATATAATAATACATGACACAAATTGCATGTTTGTTAGATAATAAAAGTAGTGTCGAATTTATATTTATAAATATTGATAATAATGAACTAATCGAATATTCCTGGGATTCATACATATTTCGTATCCAAATAGTCAACGTGTTTCTATATTAAGAAATGCAATATAGAATATTTCTCCAATTGATATTATTATTGCAGATTTTCATTGTTCTAAAGTTTATTAAAAACTATACACATGACTGAATATGACAAATTTCGTCTCCTTTCAAAATAGTCAATAGAAATGAATGACTAATTTACATCTTAATTATACCGCCACTATTTCATATGATATATTTCACAACATGTCAGTGGGATATACAATCAGCCTATTCAGATGAAAAAATAAAATATAATAACTTATGAGAATAAACTGTTTGCGCAAATTACTTTTGTCACGGATGACGAGCTTAAATTTACAAATATTCTCAATAATCTTGCATAGGTGATGTGTTCATTCCATAGAATGATAGTAACATTTACTTATCCAATTTTCATAAAAAACATTTCGTATTTTGCAACAAAAGAATTTTATTTCGTATTACTAATTTAAAATTAAGTATTAGTATTTTATTAGCAATAATAAATAGATGGTATTCTTGATGGAAAATAAGTATAGTCAACTGACTACTTTTAGAGATGTGAAAGTTATTTACAGCTAGAAGCGACTGAACACGCTTATAAATGTCGTTCTATTTTTGTTTAAAATTTATCGACATTAAATGACATCTCTAATTATTCGCTGGGATTGGTAAATTGTTAATTAGTTTTGAAAATCTATAATTATATATATTACCATAAATTACTAACAGTTTTTCAATGCAATTCTTACTGATTTCACTTATCACTCGTTATGAAAGATGATAAAATATCAATTATATTATTCTGCCATTTCTTTTAACAGTGCTTGAACATATTATTTAAATCAAAAAACACAGTGGTTTTTCTGCATGCTAATGGTTTGCCCTTAAATTGTCAATCCGACTTTAGTAGCGGATTGTTTACTTTTGCGGTTAATAAAAATACAGATGCAGATAGTATTTCAGTGTTAATGGAGAAGAGCGTGAATGCGCCCATCTAATACTCACTCTGTGAATAATATTCAGCTATATATAATTCGACTAAAAATTATCTTGTGTATCGCGTTTTTTTCAATTTTTGTTTCAAACTTGGATGTGCAACCAAATCAAATATAAGCATATAATATTCCTGAATTTGATTGATTTAGGTGGTGGGTGGATGCGCTGATCTTATTATTGTTCAATATACGTAACCAAATGTATGGCGATTTCCTAAAACACCTTCCTTCGTTCACATATTTCAAATAAAAATAATACAACTTTCGTTCTATTTCATATATCATTTACTATAAAGTCCATAATTACTGGAAATTATAAAAATGAACAAATTAATGATTATATGGGATAACAAAAACCAATTATTTTCACTCTAATAATTTTTATATTTTTGTACTTTCCAATAAGCATTCATTTATCATAACGTTAATCTTCTACATCAATTTTATTATAATATAGATATCGTCATCTTCATCATTATTGTGTCAATGGTGGTGGCTGGCATCAGGAAATATAGTGTATCCCAAAGGACTGGCAACTCATTTTTATATATTTACTTACAAAATTAAATATGATAACCAATAGCAATATTATAATATGACTATTTATAATTCTTAATACAATATATTAAGCATAAATTTATGTAATATAAAACTTTGTATATTGAAATGAAATAGAAACAAAATAATCCAACTTGACATTATTTGTGAAATTTTCCTTCAATGATTTTCTATTTTTCTCTTCAGTCTTATGTACTTAATGTGTCCTTAAAAAGGTTTATTTACTTTGCGTAAGGAACTCTTAAAGTAAAATACAATTTAGGACAGACAATAAAATATTGCACAGAAATGTTGTGCCTTCATGAATTTTATTTTTTACATTTTCAGAAAATTGTTTTGGGGAAAATATTTCCTATAACTTTAAATATATTAATATAGTTAGTTATATGATGATGAATGATGCATCATGTAAATAGTAGGTGATATATTCAACCCTGTAATGTATTGTAGAAAGTAGAAAATACGCTGACATAAAATATATTATTTGAGTATTTAAAATAAATAATTTCTAGAAAATATTATACTTCTATGTATATATGTACGAGTAATAGACAAATTATATTCCAACTGAAGTATTCAATTTATTGAAAAATACTCTGTAAATAGTTTATTTTAAAATATAAAAATAGAATATTGATTTATGTTTGGAAATGTATGTCGGATACCGAGTTGATATTATTCGCTGTATGTCAGTAAATATGACCTACTCTATAATATATTAAAAATTATGCTCTCTTATAATAGCATTTTTGTAACAAAGAACCGAATGTAATCTAAAATTTATATATTATCTTCCACATAATCTAAATCGAAATTTGATCAATTTGTCAGTAAAACTGAAAAGATAACTTGGTAAATTAGATACAATATAAATTCCACACAATTGATGTGATTTATCTCTTACGAAATAATTCATATTTAGATCAATTTTTGTAATGATCAATGCAGGAAGGGTTTCAAATATTCCTTTCTATCCTTGACATGCTTCTTCATCGTTCACAATGAGAAAAAATTATATTGAAGTTTTACATAAAACTTTTCAATAGGGGCTATGTGAAAATAATCAATTTTATGTAAATAGGCTTTGTGAAATTAATGATAAAATATTTAATTGCGAAAACAAAAAAAAATAGTATTTTATTATAAAAAGCATAACATCAAAATGGGGTGAGTATTTGTAATAATTGTGCCTAAAAATTTATTTATAATACATTCAATTTATCACATTTTAAATTAAAGTATAGCGCATAATTCTTTAAGTCTTTTCAAATCTAATCCTTTTACCACCTCTTAATGCTCAATAAAATCACAAGCATACGATTTGTTTCCATGATTATCATCATCAACATTTTCGTGAGTTTAATACTGACAGTATTAGAGATCTCTATATACCATACTACTTTCCCTTGACCTTGTATATTTGACTGGAGATCTATCCAAATTTTTTTTACTCCTTAACTTATGGTCTCCATTTCATTTGAAAACAATCGATAATTGCTTAATGTAATTGTGCAAAAAATTACTATTGGCTTCAAGTAGTTACTACTAAAATAACAAAAATTATGTGGCAGAATATGAAACTGCAAGTTAATATACCACCAAAAAATTACTATTGGCTTCAAGTAGTTACTACTAAAATAACAAAAATTATGTGGTAGAATATGAAAGTGCAAGTTAATATACCACCAAAACAAAACAAAAAAAATGGTATTTACGATCGGAATTTGATAAAATTTGACATAGTGATATGAAGTAAAATACCATGTCCTGAATTTAATTTACAAATAGCTATGTCAATTACAGTATACTCTTCATTTTAATAATATTATCTCAAATTTATGTTAAATTTTCATTTTTAAAATGCAAGAAACTTCAATTTCCAACCATCGCATTTGGTTCTACATTTGATAATTCAGTAGAGTGGTGCATAACTCTTCAGTTTCTTGGTGATAACTTTGTCCATAGTATATATATGGTTTTTGAATTTTTAGCAGTACAAAGTCATATATTTGGCGAGCTTGCAACCCATAGCTTTATGTGATCTTATTGTAGTTTTATATTCCTACATGCTATATGCAATCCAATTTATCAAATTCATTAATAAAAGTGGTTGTAACTTCATCGATATAACAAGTTGGTGATAATAAAAATTCAGTAATAGTAAAAGAATCAGTAAAGTGCCAAGATGATATTAGATACTTTTACAAAATCAAACATTCAATGTGATACCTTAGGAGCTGCAATCGAAATAGGTTTATTAATAATATCAAACAAATCCATTGAAGAGATATAGGTATTGTGGTAGTGAATGGATTGAGGGACTAACATATTGAGGTTGTGATCATGAATATGTCAGTTTTATGGTGTGTAATCTTGGCAAAAAATATTATTAGCGACTTGTTTGTGGATTTGTTGTACAAATATATTACCAACAAAAGCTGTGAATTTTTGCACACCAATCTCATGTTTTACAATAAACTTAGAAACTAGTGCCGTTTTTTTTTTTTTTTTTGTTGACAACTTTACTTATGTGAATAGCTACATTTTTAAAAACATTGATAATTCAAATATAATGATCGTTATTTGATTTTAATGTCACGTATATTCCAATAATAAAAACTAAATAATGTTAATCGAGGTTTCTTCTATTATCTGCATATAATCGTATATTATATTCTTCTTATGCTTGTAATTTTTAGTTTTGATGCAAATATTAAGTCTACACCATTAAAACTCATAACATACTGACGATATTTTTCCACTTAAAATTTAACGATATAGGACAACATAGTTCCATTGTTGACAATCACTATATGCAGCACATAGCCTAAGCTTCCTGTATTTAAAAACTAAATTGCGACTACATTATAAATGCATTTGCCACTATATTTATTTGGAGTCAATTGATTTTTCATGTTATTATTTATGGTTGATAGTTATTCTTTCCATATCCTATGCATTGGGTATTGAGGACCTATATCATCCCTAATGACCAGAAGATACTGGAGTGAGTAGTACGGGGGTGTTCAATAGGCTCTTTTGTCGCTGTAATCTGTAAACAGTACTTTTAAATATTATAAGAGTACTCTTTATCTATCTAATATTTATATACATATATTTATATGATTTAATCAAATATAAATTTACCATCATCATCATCATTAATATGATAGTGTGTATATAACATTCATAGTTGCGATGATCTCAATTGTTGTTATTTAAGTCCTAAAATCGAATTCAAAAAGACAAGGACAATATTTTGAAAGCATCAATCAAGTAGCTATTTTATGTGACACACGAATTGACTTAACATACATAATTTATGTCTTTTTATTGACATAAAACTGATAATTATTAATTAAATTATTATTATTTTGTTTTATTTTTTTTTGATACAGATTTGATATATTTTAGTTAGATTTTTTTTTATTTTCATGATATTAAAATAGATACATATTTAGGCGCCGTATTTCTGACGGTATATTACAAGTTATACAAGAAAAGTAAGGGAAATAAAACAGCTCTGTAATAAAGTTGTCCTTGCAAACTTTCATTTTGTCTCGTATGCTTCTTTTTTTTCCTTTTTTCGATTTGATTCTATCTATACACTGCTGCTACCAAGTGTTTCAAAAATCAATAGTTATGGTATCAATATATCATTTAATTTTACCAGGGAAATATCAGCTGTTTCATTTACAGAAATAGTATATATTTTGTGTGGAAATTATTTTCATTTTTCCTTTTTCCCATTTAATTTTTTCCTTATTTAAATATAAAATGTTAAATTAGAACATTTTAATTGCTATTTGTTTGAAAAAAAAAAAAAACGCGTATATATGCATTTTATTAATTGTCTATTGACTTTATTTTCTAAAAAGCTAAACTTTCAATTTTATAAATAATCTTTTACCTTAATGATAATTTATTGATTATTAATTGAATAGAATTTAAATTAAAAAGGTTTTTTTGATGCCCACGTTGTTTGTTTCATAAATTGTTTCTAAGAAGGAGCTTTAATACATATTGTATAGGAGTTGCACGTTGAACCTTTATATGGAAAAATATACTCTCATACTCGTATAGCATCAAACCATTATTTATTTGCAAAGTCTGAAAGCTTGTCCTTAAAAAAGATAACAAAGTTTTTTCCGAAAAAAAATGTTTTAAATTGAAATCAAAAATAATTTAGTTTTAAGAATAATACGCAGAAAGAGATCAACTTTATATTCCTTGATGTTTCTTATCCTAAAGCTTGTAACAGATGCAAAATTTCATAAAGCTTGTGTCATATGAGACATGATGTGTACTTTTTTAAGCGTCGTGAAAATTCCAAACATATACCCTTAAAAGTATCGAACTCGATATATACCAGTTGCCCACTTTACCATTTTAATTATTATTTGGGATTTTAGGACTTGTAAGTATATGACCAATTTAACTTTTTGTTCTTCCGTCTGACCACATTGATGTGCTTACACATTTCCTTATATAATTATTTGAATATCACAATAAATATTTAATTTAATCATCAATTCCATCTAAAGAAGGTCGTGAGTGGATATATTTAGATGATTTTAATACTATATCCTAATTACTGTTAGATAAGATGAATTACTTGTACACATTTAATAATTGTTATATTATACTATACTTTTCTATGTTATTGCTTCGGCAGACAACGTACTAAAATTAAATCGATACAGAGAAAAATAGCATGACGCATGCAAAAGAAAGGACGTGCAAAATCGTCAAGCGTTTTACATTTTAGACGCCTTTCAAGAACGGCCGCATATGTGCATATTATGATATATACTTATATAACTTACAATATAGCATCAAGGTATACTTCCACACGTGTCGAGTGGAAAAATGAAAACCCTAGGACGTTTAAGGTAGACGACGAATACGCGACATTTCGTTTAAACCTTTCTGACACAGTTGCGTCTATATCTTTGCTCAGAAAGCGTGGAGCTTGGATTATGTTTCCTCAGCTTAAATTTTACGATCCAAATGCGCATAGAGGTTGGCATTTCGCCGTTTTCAATGTATACACAACATCAACAGTGAACTTAAATATTAAAATTAAAATTTACCAACTTGTAAATATTATAATTATCCAGTTAAATATTTGAATATTGTACTATAGATTGATACATTAATCTCTAGCTACCTATAGTTTGTTGTTGAGGTGTTTTTTTTAAACTAGTCGACACACACGACAGTACCACAATCATTTTAACCTTCTCGATCACATGCCATTGTTTACATATATTGTGATCGAATTACCAGTTACATTATAGCGGAGGTACAGGTGAATTAAGTAACCTTGATGATAGTTGGTCACTCCATTTAAATTTTAGTTGATATAAACTTCAATTAATTCAATGTACCTAATAAATTCAATAATAATTAAAATTGTGAAATTAATTGAATTGGAAAACATATATTATAAGAAAATGGAAAATTATGTGAAACAATAAGTAACTTACCGAAAATAGTGTATTTGGTGTTGAACTTGAAGTAGGTGCAGTACTTCCGTAATTCAGCGAAGCTTGATAGCTGTTAGAAAGGATTTTTTTGTGTGCTGATGCATGTGCGCGATATGCACTTACACTTAATTTCATTGTTATCAACAAGTTGCCCAATGGTTAATTGCAATTTATCAAATTTGTCGCATCCACAGAGAAGATTTTCCTTGACCAAAGGCGAACAATCATAAATAATAATAAATTTACAAAAATATAAAATAAAATGAATTCTTCTATTATATAGTATTGTAATTGGAAAATAGGAAAATGATAAATAATATAGGAAACTTTTCATTAACCATGGATCAATACTTCTTATATAATTGATCATCACTAACACTTGTATGACACTTCACATATCTGAAAATATAAAGAAAAACATTAAAATGTAGTAACTATAATAATACTTTCAATAGATAATAGTGAAAAAGTACAGAAAAAAAAATATTGATTAAATTCAATGCTATGTGTAATTTATCAATTGGACAGATTTTCTTTCCATACTTTTTATGCAATCAATTTGAATCGTTTTTGGTTTTTGTGTCTTTGCATTCTTTCATTACTACGAGTATTAGGCATGCAATTAAAGTTAGTTTTTTTGAATTCAAATAATGAATTTACAAGTGTTTCCATTTAATTATACAGCACGAAAAACAATATGTTCTAACATATACAGCAATCAAAGGATCAAAGGATCAAAAGATCAAAGCCTTCACCTAATTAAAACTTGATAGTTAATAAGCATTAAGTCATTGATCTTTCTGAAACACACATACATTTGAATCGGTGGTACATCGATCGAGAAATCGATAAATTTGGAATTCTTAAACAATTGAACAGAAATCACCAGTAGTGTAATTCGTTCGCAGTAATAGGATTCATTGAAAAAATTGCAAAACATTCATTTGTTGCATCGATAATGTCTTTTCAGCTAGATATTTTTCTCGGAAAGAAGAAAAAGTTATTCGCGTAATTTGATCGTGGGAATTTTTTGATGTGTTAAGGAAACGCGTTTTTTTCCTCAATTTCTCGTTTCAAACGGTCTTATAATAGCAAATAATATGCAAGAGTCGATGAATATTACACCATGTGTATGTCAGAAAACAGAAACGTATATGACCTTTACTGCGAATGGAGGTTCTATCCACTGTATTATCTATCGCATATATGCACTAGATTTTGATTAACATATATTTTACGTTCAAATTCACATGACTTTGCCATATAAATGAAATGTGACTTTTTTATTAAGAATGAAAATGTAATAAATGGAATATTCATTAAAAAAAATGGAAAATGCAATAAAATTGAACCCAGGACAACAAAATGCATAGTTTATTATATATTACTTTCATTTAAAATATAGTATATTTAGCTTTTATTTATTTATCAAACAAATCTTCATTTCTACATGATTTGCTTCGTTCGTTATATTATTGACTTTCTAACATAATCAAAATTCTCAAGTCATGTGTAACTAAAAGAAAATTATTATATTTGACTGATATTGGATTATATTAAAGTACTTGTAAAAGTAAGATAAAAATAATAAAGAAATTTAATTTTTGGAGCTATATTTCGAATTCTGTATCTTACATGTAGTTCTTATTGGAGGATTATTGTGTAAATTGACTACCATATTGATATTGTATAAATTATAATAGTAAGTATGAAGAGATTTGTCACCTCAAATCTAGTATAAAATACAAATAATTGGAAAATTTCAAGATCGTTACAAAAGAAAATATCAACGAAAATTTTTAGAAACCATTGTTTACATGTATAATTGAAATTAACCAATTGGAAGATATAGATTCAATTATAATTATCTGGTGAGATGTTTTTTGAACCAATCGATAAGCACATCTTTAAGTCTTGATCACTCGCCATTTTACTTACATATATCGTGATTGAGATACCTTCCTTTGATTTAAAATACCTTCCTTTGATTAAAAATTTAACAAATTTATATTTTTCTTACGATTATTCTTAACATATTCTACAACTTATATTATTACACTGACACTCGAATCGTGTACCGTCGGACTTATTTACATAAATCGTTAATGCTTATACTTAAATGAAAATTTTATTAAAATGTATACTAATATAAATAATAATTTATATTCTGCAAAATATTCCATGTACAAGAGTATATTTACTCATATAATCTCAATGAAAATAAAATAAAAACTTATAAAATTATCATATAAAATTCATTTTGGTAGATTACCATACAAATTTCCCATTCCAATTATGCATTTATATTTATTTTAGAAAATATAAACACTTTTTATAAATTATGCAGTTTATTATTATACGACTAAATAAAGTGGAATCGAATAAAATGTGCAGGTGCTTTAATTGAATATTATTTGCATAGATTAATTTGAGTTTAATAGAAATAATCAGGTACTTATGTTATACGTACAAGATTTTGTTCGCATAGATAGCAAATATTTTAGTGGTAAAATTAGAACTAGAACAGAATAGATGAATTGATAATAAGTAGCATCTGAGTTTTTAATCCCTATAAAAGCAGCATGTAACTGTTAATCTAGAGCACTTAATCAACTTTAATTAAGAGAATAGAACTAAAACACACTCATAAAATCGAATTTCATAGTTTTCTAACTTACAAAATTTTAAACTTATAATATAACTGATATAGAATATCGCCAAGCTTAAATCCATTCGTGGACTAAAATATTTTGGTATCGTTATAATGATTATAATATTCATGATTATAGTATTCTAATTTTTTGTAAGATCTTAAGCCATAATTTCACTTGTAATATAGGATAACAAAACGTAAAAAAAGGTGACTCCAACAATATAAATTACTATATGTTGCAATATAATTGAATGAATAATTCTGATTACTAATCATAATTTTCATGTTCTGAAGAGTCCAATTATTCATCCATTTCGGAATTATTAAATGCCATTCAAATAAAGTCCTTAAGTTTTATCTAATTTTACGTATTTCAAGTTGTTTTTCAGATATTTTCTTTGCAGATAAATTAGTTAAATATTAAAAGTAATTTTCTTAGAATTAGATAAATAGTACTAAATAGTACTTTAACCAAATATATATAAATATATTTTTATATATATATATATATATAAATTTTCACCTAATATTTAATGGTCTTCATAGCATACGTAAATATTCTTTTAGACTTGAGAAGTTATAATGAGCTTTTTGAACTATTTTAAAAGTTTGGACAAAGAAAGGCATTTTCATATTTGATTTTGTTGAAAGTTTCTAACTTTCTATTAATCATGATGACTATGACTATACTATATTATTATATAGATATAGTTCGAGTGCAATGAAAACAAAATGTATAATTAAATAATCAATCTCAGCAATGTATATCTTTCTTTGAATATATATATGTATTATATATATTATAAGTAATTTCTTGAAATTGAGCGAAATAGTGCAAATCAACAGAAAATGTATTTATTTCACACGTTTAAGTCAAATATATTAGGACATTATATGTTCAATCATATAAATAAGTTTCAGACTGATAAAATTAGAAGTATAAAGAAAGCACAATTATATCTTACTATCTAATTTGTTTAATTTTTTATAATTTATTGAAAAACTAAATTGTTATGAGAAAATTTCACACTAAGTGAGTGTAATTGTTAAAATTAGCCCATGTAAATGCAAGAACATAAATAATTCATTTCACCTCGTCAACACAAAATAAAACATAGACGAAGTATCTGGAAATGAATCTGGATAATAAAATAAGATGGTAAAGTCATTTTATTTAGATTATCATATTATTGGATGTATACAATAAACTGAATTATAATTGAATTTAAAATTATCTCTTTGAATTTATAAATTATCCTTCTTCGTGTCTTATATTAATAATTAGAAAAATATATGTAATGTTATTTGTTTCTTCTATACAGTAATTTTTAAGTTCCTAAAGCAACTAAGTTTGTATGAAATTGTAAATAAATTAGGATATGAAAATTCGCATATTATTATACAATAGAATTTATCTACCGAAACCATGAATATAAGAAGTTTCCCTATATAAAAAGTCGGTACTTAAAAATATGGAGACAATTTTTTAAATTCAAAATCAAAGTTTAAAAGACTCCCTTTTCATTATGAGATATGCTATGTTTTTTAGAATTTATAACATTATGTCGATATAATGAAAGCGTTTTTATTATCTGCAAAAGAATCACATATAAAATAATAGTAGAATTTACCGCTCAAATATTTAAAATCCCTGAAACTTTTATATATGATATATATATATATAGATATCGTTTATCATCATCATCTCGACCTTTAAGCTATCTACTTTGATGGTGAGAGACCCATCGCACAATTGACATATGTTTGTGATCCCAGTTTTCAATGACAATACATGGAGCTAACGATCAGTTGAGTAACCTAGATATTAGTCGGTCTATATACATAACAACAATTCATTGTCATGCATCAGATAACATTATTTACTATATTAAACGGTAATAGCTAAGGTTTATTGTTCACACACTATTATCACTAACTGAAATATTGTGGCCATAAAGAGTTCCTTAGGATATGTCTAATTTCAAATAATATGTTCATGTATTTTTTCGAATGTTTTATAGACAATTTGCTTGATGTCTAAACAATATGATATATTGAATTTATATAGTAACTTTATGATTTCTACAAGACGTCTTTACTAGTATTGTGTGCTCCTTCCTAGCGTACTTTCAAACTAGTAGATATTGTAAATTTATCAATAAATTTTATCATGGTCATTAATGTGTAAATAATCTGTACATTCAGATTTTTTCTATAAAGACAATCTTATAACAGTCTTATGCAGGTTTATGCACATCATCGACTACATAGACCTAATTCTCTTCATCAGTATCATCACCAAATACACCACATTGACTCAATTAAATAGTTGTATGATTCTACACCTACCACCTTTTTAAAATATTTTTCACCTGTTTTTCACTTTTTATCCTCGACCAAATATGCCATAGTAATTAACATCTAAAGTTACTGTGGTAACACCGCGATGACTTAAATATGCATCGAGTAACACTGGTGGTTAGGTCGTTACCAAACAATTAGTATATTTAAATAAATGATAGATTGTAGTAAAATATTGCATATGTCGATACACAAATTAAACTTGTGTATAAGATTTCACTTTAAAATTGTATCATAATTTTAATAGACTTATTTCCAAGCATGTACTCATAAATTGAAAATACAGACATTATATAAAACACATGCACTAATAATAATCCCTCATTAAATATATACTTTTCTAAGTATCACTAAATACTATTTCTTGCATATGAAAAGAATTGTACAATATTAACAAAATAATAATTACTATATGAATCTTGACCTACTAAATTATGAACGAACAGATGGATATAGGGAAAAAAAACAAAAACAAAAAAAATTGTGCTTGTAAATTTATTTTCCTTTCATAGTTTCAGAGTTCAATTTTAAAATTTCACTTTATATTTTCACTTTTCGCTTTCATTCCTTTATTGTCGTCTTTAATATTAGATTATATTTATATGAGTGAGAAGAAAATTACTAATGAGTTTATTTATCATTTACATAGTTTATTAAAATCGATTGTCAATAAATTAGATGGGGAAGTCTTGAATTTCAAATTAAATTGTGAAATGAAATATTGCTTTTTATTAATCTCGATTATAGATTAAGTTCAGATGATTACAGATTATACATAACAACACATTGGATATAAATCTGTATACCTACAACAAGTAATTATAATAACATACATATAATTATCGTCACCTTGACTTCTATACCACCACCCAATAATTACATAGGGCTACACTTTACGACATTAATTTACCGCTTCCAGTATGCCTGGTAACAAACATTAAATGCAAACAACTACATAATTGCGAATATTCAATTAGAAAATATATCATCTTAAATTGTGTGCACCAAAAGGATATAAAGGGTGTTTGTTGATAAAGGATATTAAATTGATCCATCAGATAACACATATAATATAAAATATCAGTCACAAATATACTGTGTATAGTTAATCGTTTAAAAATTAGAATAATTTTGTACTGTGGTATGTAAATATATAACATATAATATTCAGTTTGTTGGTATATTATATGTTTATTTACTAGGTTAAAATAATATAAAATATGAAGAAATGATCATAAAAATATAGAATTTGTATTAATCACAAAATATTTAATTTAATGTAAATAAATTATTTATATATGTATAAAATCGTACTATAGTTATTGAATTAAAGGTGGAAAATCAAAGTAATCTCGTGCAATTAAATTTTTTCGTTGTTTTCATAAATCTTTATGTAAAAAGGTATTTTAAAGTAACACATAGAAGTATGATGTAATTAACTTACATTGTAAACTTAAAGTTTTTTTAATATGAACAATATTCAATAAATTCTAATATAGAATTTATATGCTGATCAAATTTTTCACTTACAAGCACACGTTATTTTTCTGTTTTATGAATTGTTATTTAAAATGTACATATTAGAACAAAGTAACATCGTAATGCCACAGTATGTGTCCTTGAGGAGTTCAATTAAAAATAATGTAATTAATGTGTTAATAAAAACCCATACATTATTCACTATGATCATTCAGTTGAAATTTAATCTAGTGGATTTTTATTATCATTCGGTCCGTTAGAGCGATTTTTGTCTAAGAAACATCAATATGTTTATACACATAACCGAATATATTGAATTCAAAAATAAATTATAATACAATTATATAGCTCCAGATTTCCATATAGAAATTCAGAATCTATAGTTATAAATGTATATATCTTAAGAAAACACTCATAGTATAATATTTAATTAAATTTACAGCAAACATTGGGCGAGTAGTTGAAATGATGTAAACGTGAATTCGCAACAATTTAATATAGACCATGTGATTTCTTCTCAAAATTAATGAATAAATCATCTTATTGATATATTTTTTTTAATAATAATATAATGTAACCAATAATGTACAATATCATCTGTTGCTATAGAGAATTTCAGATATTAAACTTTGTATATATACTATATTATTAAAATTCAGAACAAATATGTAATTTCAACATAATCCCTGATACATTTTAATTCAAGATATTTAGATATCGATTGCGAGATGGATACTTCGTAATATTTTCTTTTCTCTTTCCAATTTCCAATTTCCCTCCTACACATTTCCTTTAGTCTAAATAAAACAATTTATTGATATATGAAAACAAACACTTTCTACATATATATATATATTAATGTATTTTATTTTATTGTAAATTTTAAAAAGACTCCAAAATCTGTGGTACTAAATTTTCCACTAAAAGGGTAGGCTTTATATTATGATAAAAATATAAGATAAAAATCTTAGATCCTATAAAATATTCCGCTTCGCATTTTGTGTATATTTAATGTGATGTATATACTCAAATCTGTATCTAGCAACGAGACTCTTAAATACTTCCAAATGCCATAAAACAAACACAACAAATAGCATATATAATAATATAAATTTGGTTTTTTGCCAAAAAATGTGTATAAATCATTATGAAAATAATGCAAAAACATGGATTATCTGTTAATTGTAGATGTTTTCATATCATTTATACTCGTATATTATACAAAATGTAGGGATGTTTGTCGCAAGTTTTCACAGTGAACACAAAATCGTTTTTTTTTTTTTTTTGTGGACATCAGTTTCTGTTATTTTCTGAGATTAAATTAATACAATTGCTACCAAAACTTTCCTAATTAAATATAACAATAGTACGAAAAAGCTTGGATACATTCCGTTTATAAGTTGTCGTACATATAGTAGGTAGTAGGAGTGAGATTTTGTTAAACAGGATATTTATTCAAAATTTAATATATATGATATTATAGTTGTGCACTTACTTCATTTTATGTTTTATATTATAATACGCGTTTATTAATTGCAAATTATACATAATATATTATTTCTAGCTATCAAAAGAATTCAAATCTATGCTGCTAACATTAAAGCATCTATAGTCTGTATCTGTAGAGGCAATTGAAAGATTATAACATATATGTCTTCAAAGTTAGAATTCATAGATAATATCATTTCTTTGGATATTAATTTATATCGGATTTGTATTAAATTGCACTAAACAATAAATAGATACTAGTTTTCGCCCGCCACTGAAATTCGTGTGCCACTCATAAACACACTATATACACTGTTGTATCTAATACTTGAAACCGATGTTTCCACACATGGGATTGGAATTTTAAAAGCATTATGGATTGTTTTCTTACCTGGCAATAGCGTAGAAGCAATACCACTATTTGCAACTTAATAGATTTCAATTTAGAATGATTGCATTTGAATATACGTTTTGACCCTGTTTCTATATTATTAATCGACAAATGGAAAAAGTTTTTACCAAATATATCTTAAAATACTGCACCGATTTTGATCATTTT
>JANSTX010021539.1:0-15944 GCA_027564355.1 Penthetria funebris
ATGTACAAACATATATATTCACTTGTAATTAACAATTTATACTAACTTGCAGATATATGCGATCTGTGATTTAAATCTTAAAAATTCAGAAGTATTTAAATAAAAGCTTCGCATTTCGATGGTGCATGTGATTCATTAAACGTATATTCTATCAGTTACTATTCTATCAATGTGCTTTGTATTAATATGAATATAAAGAGTGAACATATGGTCAAATACGTTGTTATTATGCATTCTACTATGATGACTGATGACTGATAATAAAATATACAATTTCAATATACTGCTCTAAATGCATATGCGTTCTTAAAGGATAGTATTAAAACAATTAGAGTCGAGACAGTTTAAAGGTGACACCTATCGAGCCAATTACCAATACAATCAATAATGCGAGAAATTGGCGAAACCATCCACAAGTTTACTTGGTTATCGTTGCTGCCAATCTTATTGGAATAGTTTAATTTTTAAGAGTGACACTACACACAATATATAAAGAGTTAAATAAGGAATAAGCCAACAAAGAAGAAGAATGTTAAATTTTTATTGCATTTTTTTAATGTGTCGCAATCAAGATGCATTCCAGAGAAAAATGAAATTCAATAATAAATACAACTAAAAAAATATTAATGTTTATAAATGACTCAAAGATGAGATCGATCAGTAAACATTTGATGTACTAGCAGATAATTTATTGATTACTAAGTTTATATGGTTTCGATATATAAATATTACAATTTATAACTCTGCTTTAAGTGTCAAGGTGATTTACCAAAAGTTTTCTCTTAGAGTAATATTTTTTTCTTGAATTAAATAATTACTTGTGTGACAGTCTCAACGAGGGCCTTGTAAAAATTTATAAGTATTGTTATCATCATTAGCACACAAAGATATTTGATTTATGTAAAAAATAGACGTACACCTTGATACCTCTACTGATTTCTTAATTATAAAAATTTAAATAAATATTTCTTCTATCTCTTTACAGTACAACTAAATAAATAAATAAACATAAAAATGGGTGATTCAATACCTGAATCAATTTCATTAAATGAACCCATAGATAATATAACAACTGTACCAAGTATTATTGCATCATCATCATCATCTTCATCATCACCACCATCAACATCATCATTGTCTTTGGTGAATATAAAAGGAACACATGATAAAACCAATGCGTTAGGCAACGACGAAGAAAATAATTCGGGTAGTAATTTATTAGAAGAAAGTAATTATATTCCACCAGATGACGATGACATTGATTTATTAGAAGAAGATCATGCAAAGCGTAAATTTGACATTATCGATGATAATAATGTGAAAAATTTAAAAAAATTTAAACACCATCAATATTTTGATTCAAGATCATCGCTATCGGAAACTGATGATATCGATGATGAAGAAGACGATGATGATTATGATGATGATTATGATGAAGATATTGATGATGAAATTGATCATCAATTACAAATGGTACGTCAGCAGCAACAACAACTACCACCACCATCGCAAACATTACATAAACCACATTTGAAACATCATCAACCACAACTACAACAGCATTCGCAATTACAGAATGCAAGATTATCACCACATCAATCTCAACATAATCCAATACAATCAAAAAAACCATTGCAACATAAACACCAGCAACAGCAACAGCAACAACAATTGCCACACCAACAACAATCACAGCAACAAAAACAACAGCAACAACAAACATCTCAACCATTGCTACCACCACCCCCATCATCATCATCATCATCATCATCACCATCATCATCATCAAACCAACATCTACAAAAACCACAACAATTGAAAAAAGTGCAACATCTACAACAAACACATATGGACAGGCACAATGAAGATAATTTTAATGATGAAATACCAATACCAGATGAGGAAAGATTTAATAAAGATTATGATGAATCAGATATTGGTAGTAGTGCAGGTGGTTTTTCTGATATTGATGGAAAATCTGAACATGATAAATCTTCAGAAAATAATGATATCTTAAATATTTCGGATATATTAGGTGAAGGCATTAAATTGGACAATACTGTTAAATTATCGGACATTATTGAAAATCCAGATGAATTAACAAAAGCTATTGTAAAAGAAAATGATGACATTGATGATGATATTATCAAACATTTTGGTGTTGAAGATGGATTAATGCCAGAACATCATGACAATGATATAGATGATGATGAAGATGTTGATGATAATGATCTTGATGATGATGATAGTGATCTTGATGAAGATGATGATGATGTGGACGATGAAGATGGTATGGACTTTGATTTATCGGAAAAATTGAAGGATATGGGTGAGATAAGTGTTAAACCTGTGTCAAAATCAAATGCGAATTTATCACGTAAAGAATTTAATTTGGGCGATGAAATATCAGTTGAAATAACGAAAAAAAATAATAGTAATAATAATAATGATGGTGGCAGTGATACGGAAGACAAACGGAAAATAACTAATTTAAGAAAAAATATCCGTGAAGTTATGGACGATAATCAATTAGATGCATCAACATTGGCTGCACAACGTGAAGAATTGGAACGTTTGGCACGTGTTCAAGAACAACAACGTATGATACGTGAAGTACAACGGCAAATTACACTTGAAAAACAAAATAGTAAAACACAAAATCGTGTACTATCATTATTACAAGGACATAAATCATTATTAAAATCATCTGTAAATAGTGGTGCATCATCATCTGGATCATCATCATTATCAAATAGAATACATTTACCTGGCAGTTCGGATACAGTATTAATGAAAATACCATCGGCAACTAGTAGTAGTAATAGTACAAGTAATTCAACTGGTTTTGGTGGTAACAGTAGCATTAATAGTATTAATAATAATAATAATAATAGTAATAATGTTGATTTTAAAAATGCATCGTTAAAATATTCTGATTATGATAAATATGGTAATCGTGTGATTAATAAACAATCGTCAATGTCATCATCATCATCATCAGCAACAATGCCAACAAATTTAACACCATCAGTTAGTATTGCACCAGTTAAACCGCCAATACGCCGTGAACATAAATTGGACTTAGCCAGTGAGGAACGTCGTGTACAAGATCAAAAAATGGCATTAAAACCCAAAAAAGATGTGGTCACAATTGTTGATAGTTCCGATGATGATTGCATTGTCTTATCCGATGATGATGAACCACCAGAAGATGAAGATGATCCACAAAATAGTGGTTTACATGTTAATGATACATATAATGTGCCTGATGAACAAGGTCGTGTTGTCATTAATATTGGTCATCCCGAAGGTGAACAGGATATCTTTGTGGCACCACAAATTGCAAAAATTATAAAACCACATCAAATTGGTGGCGTACGATTTCTATTCGATAATATTATTGAATCGGTTGAACGTTTCAGTACATCAACTGGTTTTGGTTGTATTTTAGCCCATTCAATGGGCCTAGGTAAAACATTACAATTAGTCTGTTTTAGTGACATTTTTCTAAGGCATACAAATTCAAAAACAATATTATGTATAATGCCAATAAATACATTACAAAATTGGTTGGCCGAATTTAATATGTGGTTACCGGAAGAATCGGATAAATCAGAAGATGAGATACGTACACGTACATTTAAATTATTTGTGTTAAATGATGCACAGAAAACGTTAAGTGCACGTTCAAAAATTATATTAGAATGGGCAAAAGTTGGTGGTGTTCTATTAATTGGTTATGAATTGTATCGTCTATTATGTATGAAAAAAATGTCAAAAAAACGTGGCCGCAAAGTTATACGTACACCGGAAATTGAAAAGGAAGAGGCCGAAGAACATAAACAGTTACTGGATGAAATGCATTCGGCATTAGTTAAACCGGGACCGGATTTAGTTGTTTGTGATGAAGGACATCGTATTAAAAATTCACATGCAAGTATATCGGTTGCATTGAAACAAATACGTTCAAAACGTCGCATTGTTTTAACCGGTTATCCATTACAAAATAATCTATTGGAATATTGGTGTATGGTGGATTTTGTGCGCCCAAATTATTTGGGTACAAAAACTGAATTTTCCAATATGTTTGAAAGACCCATACAAAATGGACAATGTATTGATTCAACACCTCAAGATATAAAATTAATGAGATATCGTGCACATGTACTTCATTCATTGTTACTTGGTTTTGTTCAACGACGTTCACACGTTGTATTACAAAATTCATTACCACAAAAAGAAGAATACGTTCTATTGGTACGTATGACCGAATTTCAACGTACATTATATGAAGTATTTATGAATGAAGTTGTACGTACAAAAGCCGTACCAAATCCATTGAAAGCATTTGCCGTTTGTTGTAAAATATGGAATCATCCAGATGTTTTATATAATTTTTTAAAAAAACGTGAAGCCGATTTAGATTTGGAAGAAGCTGAAGCGGCCGCAAATGATCCAACATATGAACCAACAACATCATCTATTAACATATCACAGCAAGTATTACCGAAAACAAAGGGTAGAAAAAAGAATATTAATAATATGTGTGATGTTGCTGGATCGATGGAAACGATGGGAACAACAGGTATACAATCTGTTGGTGTTGGCAGTAGTGTTACAAGTACACCGAAAAAACCACGGAAAAATGCTGTAAAAAAATTGGAAGCAAAAGATAAGGAAATGAATAAAAAAGGAAAGAAAAAATTAGCTGCAACAATTTTACCAAATATAAATGATAATATTCAAGTAAAAACTGAACAACCTGACAATAGTTTGAATAAAATTGATTCCGATGCATTGCATAATAGTGTGAAATTAAATGAAATGATCCCCACTGAAATTAAAAAAGAGTCTGAAATAAATACAAATTATCCAATTGGTTCTTCAGAGAATAATACAACAGTACAACAACATGCACCGAATTATCCAATTGAACAACAATATAATTATAATACGGGAACATATAATAATTATAATTATGATCCAAATAATTATTATAGCAATTATAATAATGCGTATGGTGTAAATAGTAATAATATTCATCACCACCACCAACAACAACAACAGATAACATCATTGCCGTCTCATGCTACACAAAATGATTATTATAATCATCATAATACAAATTATAATTATCAACATGGATATAATAATAGTCAGTCACAAAATGAACTGTATGGATCACAACAACATCAACAACTAAACTTTGGGCAACAACAGCACCCACATTCAGACACACAATCACTACAAAATCAACAACCCCAACAGTCTCAGCAACAGTTAGTAAATCAGTCGCAACCGCAGGTACAAGAGCAACAGCAGCAGCAACAGCCACACTATCAACAACAGCAACATCATCAACAACAACAACAACAGCAACATCATCAACAACAACAACAACAGCAACATCATCAACAACAACAACAAGACCAGCAACAAGTAAAACAAGAACATCAACACGAACAGCTATCACAACAAAAACAACAGCAACAACAACAACATCAGCAACAACAACAACATCAGCAACAACAACATCAACAACAACAACAACATCAGCAACAACAACAGCAACAACATCACCAACCGCAACTGCAGCAACCACAACAACAACACCAACCGCAACTGCAGCAGCAGCACCAACAACAATCATCACAACTACAAGAACAACATTTACAACCACAACAACAATCACTGCAAGAAAATCACAAGCAACAACAGGAACAGCAGCCACAACCACAACCGTCACTACAACAACCGTCACAACAAGAACCACAGCAACAATCACTACAACAACAACAACCACTACAACAACAACAACCACAACAACAACAACCTCAACAACCTCAACAACAACAACAACAACCTCAACAACAACAACAACAACCACAACAACAACTACCACATCAACCACAACAGCAACAATCACTACAACAGCAACCACAACAACAGCAACAAACACCACATCCACAACAACAACAGGTACATCTTCAACTACAACACGATGCACAACAAGCGGAACAACTGCAAAATTCACAACCGCACAAACAACAAGAATTAACACCTGAACAAAATAAACAAGCACAACTGGATCAACAACAAGCTCAACCAATAAGTCTTCAACAACAACAACAACAACAACTACAACAGCAGCAGCAGCAATCGAATGAAACAGAACATCAATTATCAGTTCAATCGCAGCAAGAACCACATTCACAACAACTACAACCGCAACAACCACAGCAGCCACAACAACCACCACATCCACCACCATTGCTTCACCAACCCAATAATTATTGGCCAACTAATCAAAATTATTATTCCAATACAGGCGATTATCATCAAAATTATTCAAATTATGGACACCTTGATTATAATACAAATTATTCGCAATCACCATATTCACAACATGGTGGTTATCCACAACAGCAATATCCCACAGCACTACAACCATCATCATCAGCATCAACATCATCATCATCATCAACAACAAAAACAACAACTACTACAACAACAACAATAACAACAACATCAACAACAACAACATCAACAACAACATCAACTACAACTACACTACAACCACCACCAACACTATCCTCAAGTAATATTGATTGGAATTGTACATCGTCGTCCAGTATTACATTAGATGATAAACCAAAATATTTAAATGAGGATACAAAAATATCACAAATTGTTGATTTAGATACAAAAGAAATTAAGACCGAACATCCTATAGTTAAGAATGAAAATGGCAGTATTAAAACAGAACCATCAACTCTTGTTGATATAAAACAATCACCTGATGATAACGAGATTAAAATTAATAATAATACAAATAATGACAGTAAAATAACAGCAGCAGTAGCAGCAACAACAACAATGGCAACAACATCGGATATTGCTACAAATTCACCAATTGCAGCCAATAGCAATAATAATAATAATTCCACCAGCACTGGTAATGTTGATGAAGTTCAGATGGATGTAAAACAATCGGATATTTCATCTGATAAAGATTTTAAAATTAGGGACGACGGTATACCATATGATTGGGCTGTTGAACTGATGAAAGGTTATATTGCCGATTTAATTGGAAATTCACCAAAAATGGAAATATTCTTTTGTATACTACAAGAAACATTACGCCTTGGCGATCGTTTATTGGTATTCAGTCAAAGTCTGTTAACACTGAATTTAATTGAGAAATTTCTACAATCAAGTAAAATTACCGGTTCAGACATGAATTGGGCGAAAAATCAAAACTATTACCGTAAGTACATAATTTAAATATTAATATTTGCGTTTTAAACATCATCATATCATTCTTTTTTGATTCCACTGCAGGACATTTGCTTGTTCGATCTCATCTTATGGATTTGAAATTTATACGTTAAACATTTAAACAACCTCATTTCATAACGATTTTGTGGTAGTTCTTTTAAGTCTTTTATGTTTGATTGATACATACCCACTTCCTGATTTGCATTAAATACCTTAACATCATCAATACTTAACAATTTTATTATACAAATAATTTTCAAAATTATTTTAGGTCTTGATGGTTCAACGGCTGCATTGGAACGTGAAAAATTAATAAATGAATTTAATTCAAATCCAAATATACATTTATTTTTGGTGTCAACAAGAGCCGGTTCATTGGGCATAAATTTAGTTGGCGCAAATCGTGTTGTTGTATTTGATGCCAGTTGGAATCCATGTCATGATACACAAGCTGTTTGTCGTGTTTATCGTTATGGTCAAAAGAAACCATGTTTTGTGTATCGCTTGGTAATGGACAATTGTTTGGAAAAGAAAATCTATGATAGACAAGTTAATAAACAGGGTATGTCTGATCGTGTTGTTGATGAATGTAATCCAGATGCGCATTTGTCAATGAAAGAGGTGACAAATTTATGTTGGGATGATGAAAAAGAAACGGAAATACGTGATTTTAGTGATGCAAAAGATAAATATATTGATATTGTTACGCAAAAAATTATTGAATCCCATTCGAGGCATTTGTCAAAAGAACCATTTCAACATGAAAGTCTGTTGGTCGATAGAAAAGAAAAGAAATTATCAATGGCTGAAAAACGTTTGGCTCAAAGGGGCTATGAATTGGAAAAGCAAGCGGCAGTAAAACCAAATTATAATTATGCAGAACGTCCACATGGTATGCATGGTACACAATATCGAACGATACGTACACCAGACGGTGCTGTTGTACATCGACCTGTTGCATCTGTAATTTACATTTTTATATTATTTTGTTTTGTAATTTTAATGTTTGAATATGTTTTTTTGTTTTTTTTTTTATAATAATTAGGTAAGACCAATGCAAGCTGATTTAAGTGATAGATTAGCAGCTGGTATGCGAACTGGAACAGCAAGACCAACACGTTGGATACCAGCAGAAGTATGGCAACGACAGGGTATGACGGCTCAAGTGCTTACATTACCTGGAGGTATGAAAAAATAAATTAAAATTTTATTTAAAAATAATAATTTTTTTCTTAACATTTATCTTTTTGATTTTGTTTTTGATGTTTCCAGATGTTGTTATACCAACAAGTTCAGCGGAAAAATCAAATATCGTATTAAAAGAGGGACAAAAAGTGATGGTATTAAAATCACCGAAAGGAATTTATATGCAATTGGAAACTGGTAAAATTATTGCAATACGTACAGCTTTTAAAATGGGTCAAGGTAAAGATAAACCACAACAAAGTTTAATTGCTGGTGGTAGACCAGATTTTCATAATAAACGATCACATCCAATGCGACAATTAGGTGCCCCACCGCAATCATCATCGTCGTCGTCGTCGTCAATGTCATCCGTTGATTTACCACAAAATTTAAAGAATAATGCTTCAATAACAGTTACACAAACAAAATTGGGTCGCCCAAGTTTGCATTCAAGAGGTGGACCATATGCTGGTCATAGTAGCAGTCCTGGCAGACCAATTTCACTATTAAATAGACCACGACCAAATATACATCCACCATATTTAAAAAATCGTATGCACCCAAATATGATGGGACATAATAGTAATGCAAATAAAGGTGGTGGCGGTGGCATTCAATTAGGTACGGCTAGACCATATAATTTAAAACATGGTCCAAGATTACCAACATTAAAAAATATTCCACGTCCTCCATCACAATATACAATACCATCAAATAGCAATTCAAATAGTTCATTTGATGGTGAAAATTCAAATGATGGTAGAAGTTTTAATCGTAAAGATGAATTTAATAGTAGAGATTTTTTGAAAGATGGAACTGAACAACAACGATCAACAGAATCATCATCGAAATTGGATTATGAACAATTGTCATCAATAAATGTCACAACATCAACCTCATCAACATCTAATGTATCATTAACTGCTACAACAACTGGAATAACTACAGCAATAACAACATCACCGTCATCGTCTTCATCATTGGCATCATCACCATCAACATCATCGTCATCTTCAGTATTACCTGTTTCACAAATTAGTGGTGTACCACCATTGATATCATCAACAATACAATCAACACCATTATCGGTTAATGTGCCGCCACCACCACCATTAAAAGCAGATACAATTAATACGACGGATAATTTAAATAAAACAATAGCAATCGATAAAGATGATAATAATAGTGGTAATAGTAATGATGATGTTATTATGATTAGTTCTGATGATAAACCAGTTTTGCCAAAATTACAACCACCAAACCCGTATCATCAACAACAATCAAATTATTATAATAATTATAGTAATGTTCCACCATATTATAATAATAATAATAATAATAATAATAATAATGATGGTAATTATGGTGCACCACCACAGCAGCAACCAACACGGCATCAACAATATCCTTATTATAATCAATCTCAATACTATAATCAATATACACCATCACAAGATCAATATAATTCAAATCAACAGTCGTCACATTATGAATATCCATCAGTTGCACCGGTTGTATCAGCGGGGGCAACAACACCGGCATCAGCATCACATTCACAACAATCACATCAGCAATTACAGCAAAATCCACAACAACAACAACAACAACATCAACATCAACAACAACAGGTACCACAACAACAACAACAACAGGTACCACAACAACAACAACAACAGGTACCACAACAACAACAACAGCTACCCCATCAACAACAACATTCAAATCAACAACAGTCAAATAATCATCAGTCAAATCAAAATCAATCGTCAGTATTGCCACATCGAGAAAAATCAATCATCAATCAACCTATACCATCATCAAATACAATTAATTTAGAGCAATCGTCAAATTCACCAATTCCGACGCTATTGTCACCACCACCACCATTGAAACCAACATCACTTCCGACTTCAACATCAATTCCGACTTTAACACCAACAATTACAATTGATGATGATGTAGACCAGCATCAACAGCTCCAACATCATCAGAATCAACAACACCACAAACAACAACAACATTATCAACATTCTCATTATCAACAGCATCACGAACAAATGCAACAACAACAATCACATTACCAGCAACCACAACATCAACAATCACATCATCAGCAACAATATCCTCATCATCAACAACAACAACAACAACAACTCGAACCTCATCAACAAGATCAACCAACATCACAATTACAACAGCAACAACCAATCAAAGAGAAATCATCATTATATAAATCTAATGCAATTGAACGAAATGCATCGATAACAAAAGATTTTCCAAGCAATATCAATGAATTTGATGAAACGACAATGGCTATGTCACCCCATCATCCTCATCATAGTACATCAAAATCATCACTAAAACATTATCGGCATAAAACAAGTAAAACAAATACTCCATTAAATAAAAATATTGACTATGAAGTTGACCATCCCAATATCCATCTTCATGATACAGAGTCTACATTAAGTTTTCTGGAGAAAACAACAACAGCTATTGATGAAAATAAAAGTGAATTTAAAGAATCATTAAGTAGTATAACACAACCATTTGAACAAATACCCGACATACAAGTGTTAACAACTAACAAAACTAAACCGAAACCGAGAGCCCGGGGTCCTGCTAAAAAAGGTAATAAAACTACAGAAATTGAAACACCGAAAAAGCCACCGAAGACACCGAAACCAGTAAAAGAAAAGGTGTCAAATACAAAAAAATTAAAAACACCAAATATACCGTCAAATATTGCCAGCGCATTATATAATCCAAGTGATAGTTCTATTGGTGGTGCGGCTGCTGGTGGTGGTGTTATTGAAACACAATCATCAATAATAACTGAACAACAGATACCACCATTGGGAACACCAACAACATCTGCATCGTCATTAGCAACGCAAATACCACCAGCAACACAACAACAGCAGCAATCATTGGCACCACCACAATCATCACAACCACACGCATCACAACCACCACTACAACCATCATCAACACAACAAAATCAACATCAGCCATTACTATCACCAACAGTACCACCATCACCACATCAACAACAATCACATCCACCAATACCATTACAACATCTTCATCACCAACAACAACAACAACATCAACAACAACAGCATCATCAACAACATCAACAACAACATCAACAACATCATCATCATCATCAACAGCAACAGCAACAACAACAACAACAACATCATCATCATCAACAACCACCACAAAACTATCCAAATTATCCACCAAACTATGGAAATTATCAATCGCCTGATCCACAAACTGGTTATTATCCACCTGCACCACATTATCCATCTTATATGGGTGAGCTTATTAAAGTTAAATTAACTAAGATTTTAAATCATAGAAATCTTTCTTAACCACCACCTACAGCATTTTATGGTGCAATAAATATTCTTTTGAGAAACTTGTGTCAATCCAACTAGTCGACGAACAGCATGTATACTCGTAATATTGTTTGCCATTTATTCTATTGTATGATTCTTAATGTGTTTCTGTGATATGTTCACGATTCTGGCAGGTTTTAAACCAGCCGCCTGTTTACGAATACTCGGTTCATAAACTAAACTGATCCTACCCTGAATAACTTTGTCTCCAATAATCGGGATGTCACACCAATCCTCACACATAATTAAGTTACTCTGCTGCGCAGCCCTTGATTATCAACACCGTTTTAAATTCGACACTTCATCAATAATGGAATGTAATACAAATGCGATGTTATCAATTTTTTGATATTCTATTGCGAATTTTATTTCGCCTAAACTTCGAGTAGAGTCTTGAAATCTTCGTGTAGCCGGTCTTTTCTTTATTGGACTCTAAGTAACCTGAATCATGCGCCTATTCTAACAGCTTGGTAAAATACTCGTGTCTACCTGTGTGTTCATTTGCTGCAACTCATTTAAAATCAAATAACTAATACTGGTTTGAATTGGACATTCTATTGTGTAGCACTTTATGGTTTGTTTTCTTATCAGACAGTATGTTTTCTCAGTGTTATTTATATTTGCAGCATATTTTGTTCTATCTGCATATATTTTTGAAGTGTTTACGCCTATACTGCCGTGCACGTCTCCCTACCTCTTTATGCAAAATATACGCGTTCGTTCCACCTGCAACAACTTCGTTGGTTGAAGTATGGTTCCAAATCATATCCGTAGGCCAAAGCTACGATGATGAGCTTCAATGATTGACCATTTGATAACGTTTCATGTATTATTGAATTAGCAGACTTTTTCGAGTTTAATTTGATGCCGATAATCAAACATTCTCGAAAGTAAATTGTACAATTAATGTAAAATTTATTTATATATTTATATTTAATTTTCAGGTTACCCACCATATGCACCACCACCTCAAACACAAAATGTACCACCAATACCACCATCACATTATCCTTCATATGATCAAAATTATAATGTCCCACCAGTATCAAATTCTGCATTTCACAAACCAGAAGACGGTGTTGCAGCAGTACCATCACAACAACAACAACAACAACAACAACAACCACCACCACCATCAACAACACCATTAATATCGCAACCAGCATCAATATATAATGCTGGCACTCAACAACAGACACAACCACCACAAGTACCACAACCATTACCACCACAAGCAGTACAATCACAATCTTTAATACCTGCAAGTAGTACACTACAACAAGATCACCAGAATTCACCGAATTCTTATATACCACCTGCAGCAGCTTCAAATTATCCACCAGCACATCATAATCCACAAACTGGTCCAATTTATGGCGGCCAACCACAAAATCCTTATTATTCACAACCTTATCATCCACCACCATCTGCTTACGGTTATCCTGCATACGGCAATGTACCACCTCAAGTACCGCCATACGGTGGTGGTGCACCTATTTCAAGTAATCAACAATCACAACAATTGCCACCACCAATGTCACAATATCCTCAATCTAATGTACCTCCTGGTGGTCATCCAGTTGTGTCAGCACAATCACAGTATCCAGCAGCGGCGACCGCAACAGCAACTGGTGGACAACAAGAAGGTCAATATCCAGGTTATGCTACAAATTACAATTATCCACCTTATGCACCACAACCGGGACAATGGCATTAAGGTAAACGATAATTTAAAACTAGTCAAAAGTATTAGTGGTTTTCGTATTTTTTTATTTTGTTAACGCAAAAGATGGTATTTTATTTTTTGGTTAATAGCACATTAAGAAGAGATGGTCACTCTTTTTTTTTTGTTTTGTTTTGTCGTGTCAAATAATATTGACTGGGACTGTAAGGTTGAAGTGTTCTTTGATTGACTTTCGTTGTGCGGTTTAGTAATATATTCTTCCTCTTAAGAATTTCATTTTAATAATACAACAAACTGAAACTAAAAATAAATAAATTTTTATTTATTTTATATTGCATTTTTGTACATATACAAATTAATGTTTAAGGGATGAAAAATCAATAAGTATTAAAATATTTAAAAATCAATTATTAAATTATAAACATATAAGAAGTATTATTATATTGTTAAACAAACAGCACAATTTAGCAGTTATTTAAGTGATAATTTAAAAACAAAATATGTAATATTCAATTAAGTTAGAGATAATTTTTTTTTGTTTGCAAAACAAGAGAAAGAAAATTATCAACATTTTTATCAACGAATGATTGTTAAAGACTCGTCTTCACTGTGGCAAGTGTAACGTGATTTTAGCAACATTTAACGTATACATTAAATGTTGATTTCAATACTAACTAATGGTATGTGAAAACAAAGTTTAAATTAGTCTCTGTTGTGTGATCAACTTCAAATTCATTTCGCGTCTGACCTGACTTTATTATTGTTTAAGTGTCGAAGGTAGACGGATGAAAGATACGCACCTGATTCGAGTTTATGAATTTCGGTATGGTTCGTCGGTTGATTGATTTGTTAATTGTTATATGTTTTTAATAGTAACAGAGTGTTTCGTTCGAGAATTCAAGAAATTCCCTTACAGCGAGAAACCAGCGAACGAAAATCCTACTAACTATAAGAGTCATCTTATGTTTAAATTTCAAAATGTATCAATAAAATTTCAAAATCTTCACGTCTTCTGTAAACCATGGTTTGATGTTGTGTTTTGCATGGATATTCTGCTAAACTAACCAGCGACTTTAAGCCATTTGAAGCCCCCCCCCCCAACTTCTTTTAGCTGTCGTGAACTGATGTGAGCTATTTATATTGCGGCTCATGGTCGACAGTCTAACTGTGGTTATTTAATAGCGTCACACTGCACACCTCTGGAGTTGCCGCACAGTAACCCCAGGGACTCTCCAACATGGTGTCGTTGATTGTCCGTGAACTGATGTCATCTATTTATATTGCAGCTATTTATATTGCGGCTATTTATATTGCGACTCTCCAACATGGTCGTTGATTGTCCGCATCCTTTCGGGTAATCCGCATATTTCCCATATGGTGGCCGTTACACTATCCGCAACCTATAGACGCGTCCAGTTGCAATCAACTTGGGAAATGGCATGCAAATGTCAGTATCTTCTGGCAGGTTACATCCCATGTATACTTATTAGTCCTAATATGTAAAAATAATTCTCTTTGCGATAATGTCCAACATATATTTTACAAACAGATAATATGACGTACGCTTAGCGAATATGCAGCGCATCGTTAATTATAAATGATATTCTTTTTAATTCATTCCACAGAATGTTTGGTGTGCTAAATAGAGTCTGGTGGTTGTCGTAAATTTCAGAAATTTAAAATTTGCGCATCTTTTTTTAAACTAACTGTTTATCGGTACTATTATATGAAAGTTGGAAGGTGACGACAAATAACATCGGGTTTACAAAAACAAGCAGTGTTCGTCAATAGGTGACTCAGATGCATACATAAAATGTACTTGCTAAATACGATATAAAACGAAGATTTGTGAAAACTGGTATATGTGGAGGCGATGAACAGGATTGTCAAACGAGTAGACTGGAATAGATGAGCAGGTCGTCAAAAATAACGTGACGATGAACTGTCATTGACACGTCTAGTATCTGTGACGGGGATCGGTGAAATGAATGTATTGGCCAGTTATCGGAAATAATGACGGTTGTTCATTGATGCCATGTGCTATCCGTGTTGTGGAGTAAATATGTCAATATTGTGATGATGATATTAGATTTAAGGAAACAAACACCCTCAAATGGATGTCTTCTTTTAACGTTATGCCCACTGAAATGAATTTTATTTTGTTGATGGCAATGTTATTTAGTAATATAAATTGTATATTGTGGCGGATGTATTGTGTGTGTTCTGTTGTCCCCCCATTCAAGTATTAAAATATTGATAATTTTTTTTCTGCGTTTAAAATAATTTTAAAATCGAAAGTTTTCGCATTAATATATGGTAATAGTGCAATGTTCTACAATTAGGTATTATGAGAAATAGTTGTTTTTTTTTTTTTTTTTTTTAATTAAATA